>JAZHYW010018178.1:0-19975 GCA_037355805.1 Ixodes ricinus
GGGTGTGGCGTTGCCGAGGCAAAGATGGGGCTTTGCTGTATAAATGGCTGCAGAAACCATCCGCTGCGAGTTTCGTTCACCGGCACTCCCCCTGTTAACGTACATCCTGAACTTCGCAGCAACGTGAACTTATAAGCGGTTCTCTTAGGTTTCGAGAGCCACCGAGCTGCTCAAACGATGGATTTCGGCCCATTCTTACAACAGTGAGTGGAGTTTCGTTCGTTGAAAATCGGATGACTTCGACAGTCGTGCCAGGTGTGCCACTGCCAAGCCAAATTGAGTAGATCACATGTTGGTCAAAATAAATATTCATAAATCACCCTAGTCAAACTCAACTGCATGGTTCAATGTTGATTTCGACGCATTCCCAGAACACCCCCAGCGTTTTATGAACTTCTGTGACTGTAAACGCTCCACAAAAATATTTCGCACGGTCCTTCAAAAAGGAATTGCTGTCGAAATGCTTAAGTATTTATATTTTTTGGATTCGAAACGTATTTTTTAAGCTGAATGAAGTTACGCACATCGTTAGAACGCTGCTATCCACTGGCATGAAGCTAACACAGTGTAAAAAAACACAATTTCTTGAATTTATTGATACACAACCAAATAAAAGGCAGAAGGCGCAGTGAGCTGCCGCGATCGTGAACACGACCACGGTAGGACCTGGTGCCACCCAGTTTCTCAGACGCAACCATGCACCAGTCAAGGGTCACGTGTTGTTCACATTTGAAAGAGGTACTGAGGAGGAGGATGAGAATTAGGCGAGCGACGCGGGAGGATTGGTTGGGAAAGCTACGTGACTGACGTCGTGCCCTTTCAGTGACTGGCGCAGCATGGGCCACGTGGTGTTTGCAAAGTTCTATTTTACCTAAAAGTACAGGGTTTTAGCTCGACAATTCTTTCCTGAACCTACCGCAGTCGAAGCGGATTACCATGAAATTGAAGGAGTGCATAGGGGAAATATTCATCGCTCGCAATGTGCCTGAACGCTGCGATCTGCCTGCCTCTAAGCCTTACTCTTAGCGCAGTTCGTCACCGGCCGACGGACGAAGCTCAAAGAATCGCCGAGGTTGTTGCCGTGCACTGGACATCAGTAGGTCATAAATTTCTTCCCAAAATAGCATTAATGAAAGGTGTCGTTCCCGCAGGACGATTGACGGAGGCAGCGTGATCGAATTTGGTTACGCACTTGTACCCGCCTCGGTACCCCGCAGAAAACCTCAGCTTAACTTGGCAGCTGCGGCTTGACTTATTTTAAACGAAATGTTTGGAAACATTTTAAGGTTCAATGTATTCGTTAAGAGCATAGTAGCGCAAGAAGCACTCAAATCAAGGAGAGTATGCCAGATATCCACCCGTCAGCGTGTACTAACTGCACGGTGTTATGGAACGCACATCTGAAATCGGTCCGAGCAGGCAGCTTTTCGCGTAAGCTATACTACTTTGTATTTTGCATGCAAGAGCCAGGAACGCTGTACGAAAAGTGTAAGTAATAAACAAATGTAAAAATTATGGCATGTCTGAATTCACACATCTTCAATAGCTCGAATAACTAGTACAGGGGATCTAGAAATCAGTTTTCATTAATTTCTAAATAATTAACAGGTTAAGCAAATTGTTCTTACACCAAGCACGTAAGAATGCAATGGCATTCCCCCGAATTACTCCAGCAGGCAATACCTGTACGGGCAAGGGAGATTAAAGTAGTGGATGGGCAACGAGAAGAGAAATATTGATCTCGAGGGTGATAATAAAAGGTTCAAATAGTTAATAGCAGATGCTTGAAGAAAGCGCTGTATGCCAAAACCCACGTTGAGGAAATAAATTTTAAATGTGCGAAGTGTGTTGCAATACACTGGGATAAAGGAGTTTTGAATCAGGGTGTCGAACCGAAATTTTTATCGGTTCGGTTCCGGTTCGGGTTCACGGCTTTCGGTTCAGCTCCGATTCAGTTCCGGGGAGTAAAAAATAACGGTTCGAACCGGTTTGAACCGGTTTGAACCGCCAGACTGAGAATGTATTTTTCGTGATTCTTTGGCGATAGGCACTATTTCGACAGTGAAACGAGTATCTAAATAGTTTTTTATCATTCGTAGAATCCACCTTTATTTTCAAGTACAAAAGTAAATTGCGTTATTTAATTTCGATGACACAGTAAAAGAAAGCTAGATTAACATATATGACTCAACACCTTTTTTTTCCTCGGTCGCATATAATTTACCTGAATCTAAAGGTTATCAGTTTGGTAGGTCGCCTAAAATACCCGTTAATGCTAACAAGTTAGCGTAGCAGTATGAAAAGTCGAATCCTACTGTGCACTTGAACCTAGGAATTAATCACAGTGCATAAAATCGCTGAAATGGGCACGTCCTCACCTATATATATCCTGAAACCTAGTTTACAAAATACGTTTTACAATATATATGGTGACGACGCAACTGATCTAAAAGCAATAGTCTTTTCAAAATGCCAGGAACGTTTTAGGAGAAACTCATTTCAGTCTACCCTTTATCGAAACACTAAGCGGCAATCACAATGCTTGCTTTCCTGACCAATATTGTTTACACTGGGCACCGTGATGCAGGCGAATAACCGTTCATAAAAGACTGATCCTTGCTATTTTCATATTGTTTTGTTAAATAGAACAAAGTAGTATTCCATACTCTGCTCGACATTACAGCTACTTAATTGGTCACTTTCTGGCGGTCTGCGTGCGCCATCGTCATAGTTCCGCCACGCGCAACTGTGTACTTTGTTTTTGTCCAGCCCACAGACACATAAAATTCTTCATCATCACATAAAAGGAGCAAGAGACTTGTATATGTTTGAGAAGTTGAATATGTGCCAGGAATACATAAGGTATTTAAGTAAGATTCAAAATAAAACATTTGTTTAAGGCTTCTCCAAATGACTTATAGACGTGCCTGTCAATGGAAAAAACGCCGGAAATGATTTGCAGAGTGTATTTCAGCTAATTTGCAGGTGCATTTACTTATGATGTAGATCCTTAGGGTGATCGGCCCTTTATTTATGTGTGTCCAATCTTCAGGCATCAATAAAATATTTTTTTATTGTCATCAATAAATTTGACTGTAAGTTCACATAACCGCTTGAGACAGACACGGGAGGATGATACTCGAGAACATGCCATCTGTTGGGACTGCGGAACGCGCTTTTTTGTTCGCTGTTCGGCAGTGTGAAACACCGGGTCTCGGGCTACGCCAAAAAGCACTGTGTGCTCACATTATAGATCTGAAGGCAAATACACAAGATGTGCAAAAAGAGATAATAATAGGTATTCTTCTAAATAATCCTATACAGGACTCCTTACTCCAAAAATAAATGTATAGAAATGCAGGTTATAAGCGTAAACATGTTTGACGGAACTCCGTCTGGTTGGGTCAAAAATGTCAGAAATAGAGACCTTTACCAACCAAGTCCTAGATATTTAGGAGCCTGACATTTCAAAAAGGTCGAGCTAAATAGGTCGATAGCCACTTAACCATCGGCGTATGTCAACGGACTAGGACACTTGAAGAACCAAAAAGTGCGAGGACACCTAAGCACTTCTTATAAGTTGTGAAGGCGAAATCATGAATGTCGTTCTTCTGCTCCCTGAGTTCGTCTGCCGCGTAGTGGCGTGGACGGCCCCGTTTCGTTGGCCGTCGGCCGAGCGCGGGCTCTCGTGAAGTGGCCTTGCCGCGCTGAGCTCGGCCCGTGCAACCTCTTCGGAGTTTGCGCGAGCGGGCTGTGCAGCCACGGTCGCACCGCCGCACCTCTCACCGGCGGCCGGGCCGCTGCGTGCGCTGCGTCGCCATGGAGAGGGCTTCTCTGAAGGCATTTTTTGAAATGACGCCGCACGAGAGCCAATGGGAGCCTCGTTCTTCGATGACACATGTTAGCCAATGGGAGCCTATAAATCAAAGTTCTTCTACAGGCGACATTGGGACGGGTGAACGTGCCGTTTGGCGTGGCTTCAAAGCTGAAGACGTCGGTTCGCTTCAAGGTGCAGTGAATGCATTCGCATTAACTGCACTTTCTGAGGTTTTTTTAGCATTTTAGCACTTTCTGAGGTTTTTGATTTGACTTCGAGATATTTTTTCGTCCTCGGTCACTTCGGGCAGATGAAATTTGTTCAAATGAATCCCACTCGTTAATATATTATGTCTAGGTGAATTCAACTAGCCGTTAGTGGGACTATCTGGACATTTACGCATAATTGAGCGAACGCCATTGGCCGAATGTGGATTGGGATACACGCAAAACACATTTGGCGTACCCCAACTCGCGGCAATTCCAAAGAATGACCAATCTCTATGTATGTACGGCTGGGACGTAGGGTTATATGACGTAACGTCCGCTGTTTCTCACGGCGGAAGCGACGTCTTCGTCCTTACGTTCGCTGCATAAAATGAGAACTTGTGTGATGCGGTGGTTTCATTCTATACGCGAGGACATCGCGGAATTCATGCGCGCGGCCCAACTCCTGCGCTCTTTCGACTCTTCGGAGATGACTGTCGCTGGCCGCGTGACGTGGTTTATTCCCTTTAAATACGCAAAAAAACGAAAACGAAAAAAGAAGCAAAGTCGCGCGTTTGTCGTTGCCTGCTCTCAGTGACTCGAAGAAACGTGAGTTCCGCAATTATTTCCTATTTTTGCAATACTCCGTTTCAGACCAAGTCCGACCACACCCGACGCTACGATCCAATGAGGTCAATTAAGCAAACGCCAAAAGTGCTTCGTCACGGGTTTGCTATCGGCATCTGAACCAATCACGCAAAAAAAGCGCAGGATTGCGGCGCAATTACTGCACATGATTGGTTTATTCAGTGATAAAAGAAAAAAGCGATGGGTGACGTGACTATGCGCTTTTGGCGCCACTTGATTGACTCCATCGGGTCGTTGCACGAGCTGCTGTCGGGCGTGAAACGGAGAATAGAAACATTCCAAGATGTATACATGTTTCCGAGTAAAATCCTATGCGGAGAGCATGGACCCTAAACTCACCTAACCCAAAGTTGGGGCCGACGTTGGCGGAGCGCACTGATTGGCCTATCACGATGATGACTTCGCGCTTTTTTCGCCGACATCCAATTGGCGCGTTCCGCGAACTTTCGGCTGCAACTTTGTGTTCGACGAGTTTAGGGCCCCAAGTCGTCTGTTTCTTTGGCAGGAGCTGCGGTAAGGTCAGAACGATGCCGAGCTCTGATTGGCTTTGGTTGCAAGGATAGTGGGTAGACCTCAATGTTGGATGCCTGGAGGTCTACACACTATTCTTTTGAATCAGCCAATAAGAACTCGGCGTTCTGACATCATCGCAACGCCTGTGCAAGAAGCAGACGAACTTGCGCTCGGCATAGGGACATACTGGGCGTGGAAATGCTGCGTCATTAGATTATAACAACGCCGAAGAAACGAACCACAAAGAGAGAAACGTGAAAATAATAAGGCTACGTCTCGCGTTTCTTCGAGGGTGAATGGCCGTATATGTAGTTCACCAGATAAATGTTCCCGGGAAAGGCGTCAATGATTATGTGTACACACAATATATGTGTGTTACTCGAAAAACAATCTAAAAACAGCTGCCTGCCTTACCGCCAAAAAAAAAAAGACCCAATTACTGCGATCTACGAGGGGGGGGGGGGCACGGCAGCACTTGTCGGACTGCGTTTGTGCAGCTTTTTAGAGAGCAGCTCTTAGGCGCCCGTGTCCGGCTTGAGCGGCGACGCCGTCAGCGTAACTGCGCGTTGCATTATGGGACGTTTCCCATAATGGCGTCACACGTGACATCACGTGTGACGGCATGAGGGCAAAAGTTTCTTCCTAGGATTTTCGGCCAATTTTTTAGCCAGATTTAGCGGGACAAATTGTACCCTCGTGACGTCACACGTGACGTCATGTGTGACGTCACGTGACAAAACACGGGACCCTCCCCTCCGTATTCTGCCCTCCTCCCCCTCAAGAGCTGCGCTCTAATTCGGCATTAAAGAGAATTGTAAACGTATTTCATTTTTTTCCTCGGTCTCTGTCCGTCGTGCGGTTGACTTAAATAAACGTTATTATCATTGTAAGGCCGCTCGAGGTCATCAGACACGTTCAACAGTCAAATGCTCTTTGTACCTTGACACTGCATTACGCTCGACATGCTCGCGTGTCCATCTATTCGCCGAGCTCCTTCAGTTGATCGCGGTAGCTCCGCAGCCGATGCGATTGCGGCCTTTGCATAAACGACCGTCAAAGAACTAATCATGTAGCAAGAAGCATGAACGTATAATGTGGCCTACTTTTATAAAGCTATCAGTGACAATAGGTCGAGATGCTCGCAGTTTGACGAAGCCGTATTGCGGAAAAGATGCGAGTGAGATTTTTTCCGCACGCCGGGAGATCCTTAGGTGAACCTTCGTGAGTCCTCCGCTGGGACGTGCGTTACGCTCTTCGTTCGCCTGCTCTACTTTATACATGCTTTACCCTATCCCCAAAGTTTATGGAGGATTAAATAATACAGGGTGGAGCGAACAGCGGTTGAAATCGAATAGCACCGCGTCCCTCATAGTCTTCGCCATGCTGGGGAAACCGATGACATTTCATTGCGGTGTTAAAAAAAGAATGGCACGATTCGTACCCAACCGTTATTCGCCCATTCCCATTAAATACCAATAATTTGAAAGCAGAAAGGAGACTGGGAGTCTTGATTTGCGTAAGACCATTAGTCGGGTTTTGTCGGGAATGTTCGATGGCGTGAGGCGGCTCCATCGATCACCGGAGGGTGACAATTCGCCAGTGCGGTGGGCGATCTAATTGGAAGGCGTTCTGGCAGGCAATTACTCACCCCGAACAAAGAAATGCCTGCACAGCCTCTCCCCAAAAAGAGAAACAAACGAACAAACAAAAAGAAAACATCAACAACAACAGCACTGGAAATAACCTAATCACAAGGTCGGTCGGGTGTTCTAACAAAAGTGTATATGGTCCCTAAATGCTTAAAGGGTAACTGCAAAGGAAAAAGTGTTTTTTTAAACAGCCTATATGAGACAAGCATGTCAGAAAACAAATCTTCTGCGAAAAAACAAATTTTTCTATCAATATTTACGCCACAGGACGTAATTTAGTCGGCGTCACAACATCTCCACATTTACACCTCGCGCTCTTTCGACGCGCGCGGAGTGGCTGTAATACGTCACACCGTGACGTATAGCAGCCACTACGTGACGTATAATACCAACTTTGTGGCGCGCGATTTAAAACGGACGAAATAGCCACAAACTAAAATCAGTCCTGCGCAATAAATATTGCTGTAAAAAAATTAGTTTTTGGCGGAAAAATTGTTTTGTGACATGCTTGTCCCAATTAGGTTGTTTAAAAATACACTTTTTTGTCCCTTTGCAGTTACCCTTAACGGCAGCGCTCTCAAACTCATATCAGTGTTGGGGGCCAAATTGCCCCCGCCGGGATGGCCGAGGGCCACCGTAAGAGGGAAGGGAGGGGGGGGGTGTTCAAAAGATTTGAAAGAGAACAAACCTCGTGCTTTTTGTTCTGGAAACTCAAAGTTGCTTGCCAGTGATTTTTATAATGTCACGAATGAAGACAACAAAAGGATGAACAGCGCACTAAAAATAAAGGTTTACTCAGGATTATTTGGGGCACCTACCAGATGTGATAACACGAAATATGAAGACACCGCACCGTCAACGTGCTGGCATCATTAATAGAACAAGAGAGCAAGTAGGCTGTCGTCCCCGTTGCTCAATTCACTCAGGAATTAGCCAAGCTCAACGTGTTCAGTTGACCCCTCTGCATCATTACAGAAAGGCAGTCTAACGCCACAACAAACAGCAGTGAATATACAATGCATAATAGCAGGCACCAGTACCCAAGCGTATAGTCCGCAAAAACCAACTTGAGCCTAAATTTTTTTTAGATCATATTTTGCATTTGGTGTATAATCCGCAGGGCCTGATTTCCGCACCCCATGCATAATCCGTCAAGCTGGTGCATTGTGCCTTCGTGCGTTTTTTCCTAGGTGGCATTTATTTCAGACGTTCTTCGGCGAACTCTGAGCCACTGAGTACACACAGAAGCACAGGAAATAACACTCGGTGCCAAGTACAAATGAAGAACATGGGCAGAAAGCCCTTAATACCAAACAAGCACCGTCGGGTGACGGCGATTGACTGCATAGTACACAGATTGCGCTCCTTCGACGCCAACATCGCTGCGGTGGGTGGTCATAGCTACTCGTATCGAGATGATCATTACTTCATGCAAGAGCCACCGTGATGCTACAAATGAAGTGTTCAATCCGGTCGAAGGCTAGAAATCTTGCCATAGTCAAAATATGTGTGCAAGTGTTCGACGTGGGCTCTCTCACGCTGGTGCAGCTGTCATCAAGAAAGCTACACCAGGTAGCACCGAGTTCTGGGCCAATACTTGGCTTTTGTCTGGGAGTTTAGGGCATTGAAAAGCCCGAAGAAGCCAAAGTAGAGCCAAACCTGACCTCCCTTGGCAACAGTCTGGGTATTTTGGTCCTAATTCGCCAAACAAGTGCCAAACTTAAGCTTCACTGCAGCAAGGCATGTAGTTGGGCTAGTTGGTGGTACATTGTCACGTTTTGTCACGTCACAAAAACAAGAGTGCGAGGGAGATAGACGAAACATTTTTATGGCGTCTATCGGAGCTGACACGTGTGTGAGCGCTCCTTCTGTTGCCCTTGCGAATGACGAGGTAGTTTTTCTAAGAAAGTGTGGCAGGTTTGTGTGACGGTGCGTGGGCGTGGGTGATGCCGTATGTTATTGGTTTGATCTGTTTGTTCTCTTCCTTTCCGCCTTTCTGTGTTTATTTCTTTGTTTACAGAGCAATAAACTTTCAGTTGTAAGTTTGCGCCTTGTCTGTGTTTCTTCGACCTCGTCCTACGTCTTTTTTGCGCTGTTCCCACCAACCACAATTAAGCTTCACTGCCTGGTAGTTCGGCTGTCATTTGGCGTCTTTGGGTCTAAATCGCCTAACAAATGCCAGAGTTAGGCTTACTGCCCGGTAGTTCGGCAGATATTTGGCATTTTTGGGCCAAAATCGCCAAACTAATGCCAAAGTTAGGCTTCACTTTTTGATAGTTCGGCTGTAATCTGGCACCTTCGGGCCAAAATCACCACAGATGTGCCAGAGTTAGGCTTGCTACTTTGAAATTCGGCTGCCATGTGGCATCTTTGGGCCCAAGTCCCCAAACAAGTGCCAAGGTTAGGCTTCGCTTCCCGATAGTTCGGCTGTCCTCTGGCGGCTACGGGCCAAAGTCGCCAAGCAAGTGCCGAAGTAAGGCTGAGCTTCCCAATAGTTCGGCTGTTAGCTGGCAGCTACGGGCCAAAGTTGCCAAACAAGTGCCAGAACTAGGCTTACTGCCTTGGAGGTCGGCTGATGAGGTATTTTATGTACGCGGGCGGTTATTTCGAATTAAGTAAATAGAAATCAAGCTTTATTCGGCTGACCACTTTATCTTATTTTTGTTGTCTCTTGATTTCTCCACTCCATAGGTTGGCTGAATGTTTTGCCGCGGCTGGACAAGGCTTTACAAACGTAAATTGTGCCGGATGTTCTACTCGCGCGTAGGTGCACACACCAATATCGGGACGCGCCGTGAGACTAGTCGCGATCTAGTCGCGCGATAAGTTTCATTGCAAAAGCGACCATCGCGGGCAAAAAGCGAAGCGATTTGAGCAGTCGCTTGCTGACCCGACTTTTTGCGATGTGATCTAGTCGCGGAGAGGGCTGAGCCAATCAACGGCGTTCGGAGCAAGAGCTTCTGAGAAGCGACTCGCCAACGAAGGCGCCGGACTCGCTCATCGCGCACGCCAAAATGACCATGTAAATCCTTTTCTTTTTTTTTGCAATGCGATTTAGTCGCATCTCCCGATTGCTTACATCCCCGGTGTGAATGCGCCTTTACAGAAAGTGACGCCATCGAGCTAGCGCTGCGTGAGACTGATGTGCGCACGTCTCCTCAACATATATAATTATTAGGCGGCGCATTGCAAAAGCGAGCGTGGCTCTGTGCCTGTCTTGCATTGTGATTGAGCACTGTCAAATCCTAGCGATAACAAAGAGCGGAAACGACCGGGGCTTCGTGGTGCCGCTCCCGCATCACACTTGGGGAATTAAAATGAGATCCCGAAACTTGCACTATTTTAGTGTGTTGGTACTTTTTATACATTTAGAAAGTGAAGACACATAAGGGACGATACAGACAGGACAATCTTTCAACTTCAACAACATTTATTTTCAGCTTCAAGTTCAAAGCCCGCCCGCTCTGTGGGAGTACGAGAAGGGGAAATCTCGGGGGAAGGAGAGGAAGCGGAGGAAGTGTACGAGATCCCCCTGGCCTGTGGGGCTAGGTACATCGAGCAAGCGGGGCGATGCCTCGATGACCGACTCCGAGAACATCAAACAGACGCCGAAAGAGCTCCTACGGGTTCTCAGCACCCGATCGCCATTCGCGGGAGAAAATGTCCCGGCTGCGCTCCTAATTTCGCCGGCACGACAGCCATGGGAGGCCACTGCGAGCGAGTCGGGAGAGAAATAATTGAGGCCTATCGGGTGGCGACAAGCCCGCAAAACATAAGCACCCCTTTCATTTCGCTCTCAAGAAAGGAGATTATCTTTCTGAGGCCCTCAATGGAAGCCGAACGCTGACAGACTAGGCAAGGCCACATGGTCACCGGCAGAAGCGGCTTTTCCTTTCATCCCATTTCATTTCATTCCAAAGAAGGGCTGGGACTCCCCGTCTCTTATTTCCCTACTGTTGAACAGATCGGGATACACTCTCTCCTTTAGAGCTTTGGCTGTACAGCAGGTTTTTTTTACTCTAAAGCGTCGAAAATGCAGAGGGAGCTTAGCTGCGTTGCTGATGCCCCTTCGATCTCGCCTTTTGCAAATCTTCCCCATCTGCTTTTGTGTCTTGTCTTCGTGTGGCTGTCAGTGAGCGCGACAGCCACTTTAAGCAAATCAAAGGGTGGAGCGAAACGCGTGACATCTCTGCGTAGGGCGCGTAGGACAAAAACGTTTGGACGAACATTTTTTCACGTGACTCTCTCTGTCACGCTGATGGGATCTCTGAGGCTGTTGTTTTCGCCGTTTGCCATAGTTATAGAAATAGGCGGGCCACGTAGGTCCGGTTTTCGAAAGTTCTCTTCAGCGTTCTGTTGCTTTCGTGCGTTGCAGACGCGGCTGTGTTTTTTCGTCGTAAACGGCCGGAATACGTCCATGCCAATTTTTCGGTTACAGCCATTTTTTTTTTTCACCGGAGTTCGTGGAATTCTTGTGATGTGTTTGTTGGACACGCTTCGACAAAAACTGCTCTTCGCCGACGACGAGACATCAGTTGAATATCCGCAACCTTCTTTCTCGAATGTGTTTGTGGGGTGCCTTAGTTGGATTATGCATCTGTCATGGATTACATGATATCGCTGTTTTATTAGTAAGTACACTGCAAGCATGTTTCTGGTATGTAGACCTGCTTTCCTCTCAATCTCCGCGGTTTTCGTGTGATTAGTTTTGCTTGGCATGAGGACAGTGTTAATTATATTTGGCAATTTGCTTTTCGTTTTACAGAGAAGTGTGATCTTTGTAAATATGTCGAGAATACACTGTGTGTAGTGATAGTGGTATAATAAACTGCTGGGAGCGATCGAAAAAAATTGTTTGTCCGTATATGTGATTGGATATGCAACAATTGATATGCAACGTACGCATACTTGCACGATGTTCGGCCAATACGGAGCAGACGCATCGTAGAGTATTCGCACAATATAGCGCGAACGCTAGGCCGGGGCAAAACGGCTGTACGGCAATATGTGCCGGATATCGAAATGTGGTGCAAAACTGGACATTTGAGCGATATTGGAACCGACTTTCGGCCACTACTGGCACGATATACTGCAAAGTATTGCCATCTGCTACGGAACGGAGGTGATGACATCAAACCATCGTGTTTCCAACTCTTATTTAATTTTCTTCTGGGGCGCGTGAAAGCGGTGGCAGTATATAAATATACTGCCACCGCTTTTATCTGGCGTGGTTTTGTCTTTATTTTGGCTCATATTTATCGTCCCTGGCCGTAACTTTACCCGCCGCTCCTCCAGTATAAAGGGGCGGTCAATTGGACCTTAGTTGAAAGTCCCTGCATTCAGTTTCTGCGAGCGAAATTAGGCTTTTGTGCTTGAAGCAATACGGATTTCTTCGCCATTAGGCAGGGACGCAAGGTACTTTCTTGTCCCCATGAAGCTGGTCACGCGACATAAAAATCCCTCTTGGCCGCAGCCGCAGCCGCGGCCGCAAGATGAGCAAACCGGCCCAGAGAAAAGCCAAACTCGGCCTGGCCGAAATACCCAAGTTAGGCGTTGCTTTGGCAGTTATGGCTCAAATCTGGCACTTACTTTGGCAGAACTGTGGCGCACCAGAGAAAGGCCAAACTTGGCATGTCCGAAATACCCAAATTAGGCGTTGCTTTGGGAGTTATGGCTCAAGTCTGACACTTACTTTGCCACAACTGTGGCGGACCAGAGAAAAGCCGAACTTGGCATGCCCGAAGTACCCAAATTAGGCGTTGCTTTAGTAGTTATGCCTCAAGTTTGGCACTTACTTTGGCATGACTCTGGCGGACCAGAGAAAAGCCAAACTCGGCGTGGCTGAGATACCCGAATTAGGCGTTGCTTTGGCTGTTATGGCTCATGTATGGCACCAACTTTGGCGCTCCTCTGGCGTACCAGAGAAGAGCCAAACTTTGGCATGCCCTAGGATTGCCCAACTAAGGCTATAGTTAGGCACCGTACTTTGGCACTGATGATTGCCGTGGTGCAAAAACCTAACTGCGCTAAAGTTGGGCCCTTATGTTTGCCAGACCTTTGCCGAAGTTGGGCATTCCTCTGGCGTGCTACCTTGAACATATTAACAATGTTTGCGCGTTAAGGCTGAAACTATGATGCATACTTTTTCTAAACCTGAATTTATCGGTCCGTGGCTACAAACAATTTGGTTGACATTGCTTAGATGATGTAACCATTCAGGTTTCGCCTTAAACGGCGTTGCGAACTCTTCGGTTGTTCTGGTTAATTGTGCTGAAAATCAGTTGGATGGAAAGTATGACAGCTACAGCATACAAGGGACAATCGAGGTCTTCATTCTGCAGATTACTCGTTGATGTCCTGCCTCGCAGCTACCTTTTTTAACTTGTGTGTTATTCCATAAATATAGGGTAATATTGCAATATTTTGTTTACCTTTTGTTTGCTGTGTTCCACCTGTGCCCGATGTCTTGCACTTCAGTTTTGTGTACATCTTTTCACACACGCTGACCAAGAGAACATTTGGATATCCGGAGTAAATGGGACATCAAGGTTGTGGGCTCTGCGCCAAACAAAGCCTACTCAATGTGCCGTAATGTAAACCAGGGCCGGCTTGCTAGAACCAGCGTCTCAGCTGAGACTAAGTGAAAGAAAGCACTGCCAAAGCCAGCGCACGAGCTGAGCGGGACTCAAGCTGTGTCTCAAGACGCTCGCGCGCCCCAGCCTTTGCATTGCTTTCTTTCACCCAGTCTCAGCTCAGACGCTGTTCTAGCATGCCGGCCCAGGACACCAACCACATGAAAACCTGCAACATCACTTACATGACACGATGTGCCCCATGTGAAAAGGGCGTTGTGTAGCACATTCCCTTATCCTGTGGCAGGTGTTATATTGGCCAAACTGGCAGATGCCTCAACGTCAGGACGAGAGAACACGCAGCATCGTTAAAAGGCACAAACGCAGGTCATCTACCGGCACATTGCCGCAACTGTGCGTGCAATTCAGAGTTTAAGAGCGTCACCATCATCGCAAAACACAAGAACCTTGCAGTATGCACCAGAGATGCTCGAGACCTTGGCCATCGAGGAAAACGAAGCCACGTGCGTCACTGAGCCCTCAATCAAGTTCATTACCAAAGAAAAACAATATTTGCGGTGTTTTATGACCCGGTGAACTGTGGCTGATTCAAATTTTAGATTTAGTTAGGTTTCGGATATAAGCTGTGTTTTTATGTAGATTTTAAAACAGAAAAAGCAAAAAGAGAATAAAAGCACAAAGTCAAGATTCAGAAAGAGGAGGATGTATTAAACCACAGTTGGTAGTTCAGCGATACAATTGTCTCTTTCTCTCTATATTCCATTTTCCTAAGTTGAGCTCGCCTTTTATAGTATTATGCACCAACAAGCTCAACTACAGCCTGTTACACAAGTTTCAGTCCCGGGAGCACTAAAATATTGCAATGTGGTTCGGGGACCCCCCCCCCTCCCACACACACGCACACACATGCACGTGCACATACACAAACCCATCTCACCACGCTCATTATACTCATCAATGGTTAGGTCTGGCCTCATTTGCATTCGATTTCATCAGCTGGAATGAAGGACATTTCAGCTACACATTTTAAAAGGGAGAGACCGTTTATATACCCTGAAAATTCATGGCTTCTCTTCCTTTAAATATATCGACAGCTGCCTGCTCTCTTGTGTCATCCCCTTATCCGTAAATACTACATGCCTCGGGCAAGAATTATTATTTTCAGATGGCAGGGAATATCGTGGACACTACTTTGTCTTCATTCTCAATATTAAGCACTCCGCCGGAGAAGCTACATATTTTGTGCCTCTTGTGCTCTAAACTGTTATTCAATATTTCTGAGAAACGTGCCAAAGAAAACTTGCACATAAAAGTTATCAGTAAAATATTTTAAAGTCACTGCCACTGTCACCATCAGCACTTCAGCTCCACGAAGCCCCATGCGCACACTGCCCACATCTTGTTTGGCGAGTTCGGGAGTAGGGTTTTGTTCTCATTTACGTTTACACTGTTTTAATTCTCAAGCAAGTTTTAAACAAACACGAATCACTCTGACCGATTGAAACCAACTGGATGTTGTTAGCAGGCATGTTGCGAAAGAGAGTATTTTGATTGTTCAGCCTGATTAACTAATTCATTGAAACGAATTAATTAACTAATGGTTTATTAAAAAAGGTGTTAATTGGAAACTTGTAGAGAGCTTTAAGGAGCATACGATGGAACTGCTTGTTACATGGTACACCTTTGTCAGGTAATTTTCTCCAGCCTTCAAATAACGCTTACGATATGCAAAAAAATACCACACATGACAATGCACTCCCTAATCGCAGCACAAGCGTGCGCTGCGAGCGCGCTTTTTATTACGGCTGGTTAAAAGAAGTACTCAAGGTGCACCACATTGCAAACTCCTCCATCTGGCGTTTCTTTAGGCTCTCAGCTTTCCAATCGACACCTTTGCCTCTAAATATTTTAAGAAATAGCCAATTACTCGTAATTATCTAATTAGGTACAATAAAAATATATTGGCTCTGGCAAGACGGCTCATAAGAAGATACAGTTGGTTCCATTCGCCTGTAAAGGCCTGTTCACACTCTTGCGACCGAGTACGACCGAGAGAGACCAGACCGGTTTTTAAGCCTCTTGCGATCTCTTAGGATCAGCTCCGCTGTAGCGCATGCGGTCCTATGAGATCGCAAGAGGCTTAAATCCCGGTCCGGTCTCTCTCGGTTGTACTCGGTCGCAAGAGTGTGAACGGGCGCTTAATGCTCTGCTTTTATAAAGCATGGTTCCAGATAACCGTAACATCCTGTGTACCTTAGCGACCCGGCGCACTTTTCCCAAAAACAATTATTTAATATGTGGTGATGCGCATGATTAGCGCCGGCAATCCAAACATCCTAAACATGGCGGCAACCCAGATTTCTGGTTCACAACACTTTGGCGTCCTCATTTGAGTTGAGTCTATTAGGCACTTTATCATCCATATGAAGATCATCTGCCGAATTGGTCATTGGCAGTCACCAACATCGCATCCATATTTTTCCTATGCAACAAACAGTTTTTGTAGGAAATTTTCGGCCAGCATTCCAAAACCTCCCTCTATATTTAATTTATATAGGTTCCATTGGGAATGCTGCTATAACAAAGATATGTTTGTTTGGTTTCAGCGGTATTGCAAGCATCAAAACACCGAGGGGCACCAAAATTCTTAAAAGGAAGAAAAAGCAACACTGTGTGTCCCCCGCAGTTGCCAAGCTGATGGCGTTCCTGGAGGAGTATGCTTTTTGAGCTGAAACATTTCTAAAACCTTCCTGATTCAAATAAAAAGTATGTTCCGGAAATGTCAACTTTAAACCCAAGCAAGGCAAAGGGAAGGAATCTAATGTGTTTAATGGTATATAGGGTGGCATAAATAGACCGGTATGCTGTCAACTGCACCAGAAAAAAAATGGCTTCTGTGTGTAGCTAGCTAAAATTTTTCACCACAGGTATAGTCTAGTGTAGCACATTACCTTGTAAACTTCTAAAGCGTAGATCCATTTCTGTGAGAATTAAGGACAAGAATCCTTGTAGCCGCTATGGCGGGCAATGATGAGGCAACCAAGTCGCAGTGAGCGGTTAGAGCCCGATGCTAAATGAGTACTTCGCATTTCACATAGAATGGAGGATTCATTTCGCAACGGGCGCGGGTTGAATCGAGAGATTAACTGGTTCTAACAGAGTCAATGCGCCTTGGTTGTCTGTGTCCTTGCCCGCCATAGAGATTAAGAGGAATAGTGTTGTTGTTTCTCAAGGAAATGGAGCTATACTTTGCAAGTTTACAAGATAACTCGTGCCATTAAAATACTTGTTTGGTTAAAATTGTATGTAGCTGGGAGCAGAACCTGATTGTTAGGGGCCAATGTACAGCCTGCCACTACTTAGGCCAGCCTATATTAGAGTGTTTGCTTTGAAACATTTTCAAAACTAGAAGTTTCATTAGGTAACTTCATTTTGCAATCAGCTTACTCGGCTTGGCGGACAGTGCAAACAAGGTTGCTTGTGCAAGTAGGTAGCTAATTAACATATAATTTTAATTAACTTCTAATTAGTATATGGAGCAATATTATTTCAATTAGAAACTTGCTGGCCATTGTTGAAAGCAACTAAATCTGTTCATTAGAAATGTTGAGGGCACTTGCATTGTTTTGACAATCATTTAATGTAAAATCTATGCATCTCACAGAAAAAGGGTTGGCACCACATTAGTCATAGTCGAGGGAACCATTTAATGAGGCACGTAGTGCTTAGGATCATTAAGGTTTTAAATAGTTTGCATACAATAATGATAATCAGTTCCAGTTAGAGACTTGCTGGGCATAATCGGAAATCACTAAATCAGTTAATTTTAGAAGGATGGCAGCACGTACGAAGTGTGGTATTTTACAAAAGTTACCACTTTTAATGCAGGCGCAAGGCTGGCAGAGCGAAAATGTGGATGATGAGACAGAAAAACATGGAGGTCGCGACACATTTGAAGGAGCCAGAGAAACAATACATGGGCTCCTAGTCTTTAAATTGGAATGGTTTAGTGGTTTCTGACGATGCTCGTCAAGTTTCTAATTGTAACTATATGCTTATTTTTCTAACGAAAAGGTTAATTAAAACATATGTTGTTCCTAGTGGCCGTCAAGTCAAGTAAGCTAATGAAACTATCAAGACTGCCCTAGTGCAAGTTCCGTTCAATATTTTTGTCCATAGGAAGAATACCAAGTATATATTCAGGAAATGTCATCGTTGAGAGCCCAAAAGGGCAGAGTTAAGAGTCAAAGTAGGTATGTTCAATAAATTCCATTTAGTCTGAGGCCAAGCACGGCAAAGTTTAGAAATAATACTGCAGTTTCTAATAGTATGTTGAAGAGATGCCATCTAGTCAGAGCCCGACCGTGTCAAATGCAAGAAATAAAGTGGTTATTTACAAATATTACAATATCTCATGTTTTCTTTCTTCAGTAAGTTTCACGACCTCTTTCATAGCAAACATCCCGGCATTAATATGTCCAGGAAGGTGGGGAAGGTGAAAATATAGCGTGCTCCCAAAATGATCAGTGATTTATTTCAATTGATCTTGAATATTTGATCTCACTGACATTTGTGTCCTACAGAAAAAAAGGTTCTGAAGTTGATCTGAGAAATAATATACTTAATATGAATTTCAGTTAATTAAGAAACCCTCTAAAAAGCTGCCAGCCTTCGAGCTTTTGAAGCTTGCAAAATCTTGGTTGATGAACCAAATTTGAAAACATGTTTCCTTCACAGGTTTACAGAATACGGGTACTGTATTGCCGTATCCGTTAAGCGGGGTGCGGCAACAGTGCATAAGGGCAGGGAGGGCTTGTGAAGTACCTAGGTACAAGTAACTGGAAATCGGTATCTAGGTGCTTTTGTTGTATCCTGAGGTACAAACCTAGGTACATTCATTTCTCGGTATCTGTATCTATATCTTAGGTATATTTTCCAGTAACTTGTAACTAAGTGAAATTGATTTTTACAGGTACTTTTCTATTCACTTCTGCAAAATGGTAGAAACTATTAATCTTGAAGTATTAACACACTTTTATGTGCCGTGATTAACGTTGGGTTGGGTACGACCTGGGAGGCACTGACTTGATCGAACGACGTTTTAGCGAACGAAGCCCCACCCATGATGTTTTATCTAACGACACTTTAGCCAATGGTGGTGTTCATTTGAGCGAACGGTTTTATTAGCGATGCCGTTCTGGCCACACCACTTTATCGAATCACTTCCGGATCTCGAAAATATCGACCTGCTTCCTTCTTCTCAAGCCGAAATCAACTTCATTGTGTGTGTTTGAAGCTCCTCTGACAGCTATACAAGGGAGGAGATAACTTGGAAGATGTGCGCAGTTTCTGTTACCTGTATCTTGTCCTGGTGGTGGCTCTCTCTCTGCCATAAATACAATATACAATATAATTGAAAAAAAATTATAATTATGATCGTAAAGCAATGTAACATCGCGTATATAATACAGTTTTCACTCAATAAATCTGACTCAAATTTTGCAATTATGAAAACTGAAAAAGATCAGAAAAAAATCTTATTTTCTTGCGACTAACGAAAGAAAAACAACAACAACAAGGAAGCTTGAAGCCTTTCGCTCGTCGTCGTGAAGGTTGGGGGATACGCACTCGACTCAAGCGTTTCTTCATGCGGCCGACGTCTTCTGGCCCGTCGACATCAGCACCGGCTCTGAGGGCAAGAACGTCAACAAGTGCATTTCTGCGGTTTCGGCGTGACATGGTAAACGGTGGAACCTGTGGCCTCGGGGAACCAATTGGAGCGTGGGGCTAAGGCACTCAACTCCGATGTGTACATCGCATTGACACCAATCAAGCACGTTTATCGAACTCGCTTTTGTGTGTATCATTAGTAAGTAAAGCTTGACTTCCAATATACTCTGACAAATTTAGGGAAAATAAATAAGGAAAGTATCTTTGAAGTAACTGTACCTGTACATAGGTACATTTTTAAGCGAGTACCTAAGTACGTTCTTAGGTACCTTTTCATTGCGAGTAGCTGTAACTGTATCTTAGGTACATTTGTGAAGTAACTTTTACAACCCTGAGGGCAGGTATGAAACTATAAGGCCTCCAAATGCGCTGTTACAAAGTATAGCGTTTTATCAATTAAACAAATCATTGCCATGTTCTTGACAGGCAGTGAGTAATTTTTAATAACTAGTCAAACTTATTCAAACTATCTTAACATTCACATTGCAAAGTAAGACTCAATTTCGCCCTTGTAAATGTCTTTACTCCTACTTTCGAGACTCATGTGCTGTGTCGGCTTGTCTTCCGAGAAACGTAGTCCCAGTCTGTAGGCGAAACAAAATGTAGTTAACCAACGCACTCGCAAGATGCCACTTTCTGGATGTTGATGATCTGGAACTACATGCCAATCTGCCAAGTCGAAGCAAGGTCTTCTATTAGACTGGAATTCAGCGTCTGACTCACCAGTAGAGAAAGTGAGAATAATAATGGAGGCCTTGTTAAAAAATCTGTAAATGTTTGTTTAGAATGTGGCGATAATCGGGGGTAATAGAATAAGTA
>JAZHYW010018179.1:0-30203 GCA_037355805.1 Ixodes ricinus
ACACTTGTGTTGATTGCTGGCAACCGGCAATTGAGCAGGCATTATCAGTATACTATGCTATGCTCCATGACACCTATCCAGGCAGGTCAGTCATGAAGAGCTTGGCAAACACTATCTTCTGGTACCCCGGTGTTGACAAAGACATTTAAGACCATGTAAGAAGGTGCAAGACATGTGCACAGTCCTGTTAAATGCCTCCGGTGTAGGTTCGGGTCCGCTGGTCGGATACCAAGCAATGCCGAACACGGCTCATATTATGCCATACTGCTGGAGAGTTACGTAATACTGATCGTGGTCCACTCAGACACAAAGCAGATGGAAGCATCGGCCAATATCACAGTGTAGGACATGCCAGCTGCTCCACGTACGGGCAGCCGTCGATGGAGCTTCGTGGCGCACGCGTGCTCGTGCACGCTGGTTCTTCGCCGTAGGGTCTCGAGCAAGGAAGCCAATGAAGACAGCGGCCGTCATGTAAACGCTACCTTCTTGGAAGGCCGGAGCTGGGCGGCCATCTTGCGTGCTGACTATATTCCATTCATCCCTAAGCTGAGACTGCGGCGGAAGCTACGTCCTCAATGGACCAGTCATACATCCCTCTTTCGTTACGTGATCACGCTCCCGCTCATACCCACTTGCTGAGGACTGGGTCAGGTGATGAAAGGAAGGTGGCTGATTTGTTCGGCAAGCACATAGTTCCCACTGCAGTCTCAGCTTAGGGGTGAACGGGGTATAGGGCAGCACGTCTCAATGCAATGAAATTTCGTAAAGTCCAAAACCGGGTACAGCAGAGCGACCGGTCAAGGGGAAAAGATCAGAAGGTATGAAAGGCCACGTCTTGCAGGGCAGACTGGTAAAGTGAACGATCGCGAGCGTTGGAACACTGTGAAGGACCTCAGGAGCTTATTTACTGTCCTCAAAGAACTAAAGAAACACAAGCATGGGAACACTGCAAGAACCTCAGAAGCTTATATGCTGCCCTGAAAAAAACTAAACAAGCATGAGCGCAATAACGTCGTGAGAAACCGCAGGAGCTCTTTTTCTGCCCAGGAAAGAGCTAAACAGTCGAAAGAACGGGATGGGCAGACGCATCAAAATATAGTAGCAGCCGACGCAACAAAATGTAGTGGTAGCTGACGCACCAAAATGTGTGATTCTCTGATGTAGAGGCGACCATGTGGGTGGTTCGACGATCAGGCTGCTACTTGGTGGCAGGAGACATCCAGGAAGGGCCGGTAGAGCGGCAGGGCTGGGATGCCCTGATGGGTGACGATGCAGAGGCGATTGACTTTTAGGTCTAGGTTTAATGAATCATAGAGCAGAACATCAAAACTGAAGAAAACGACCGGCGAGAGAGGCGCGAGTTCAGGCTTGAGCTGGCACTTGTAACAACACAAATAGTGCCCGTGACGACGCAACAATCTAGTAAGAGTAAAGCTATACGCACTACGTCGTGCACTTCGACCGGAAATGGCAATATGCACTATGCGGAGAGCATATGCCATTTGGGTCACCCTTTTCGGACGGCGCGTGTATCACTGGTGAGCGCGTTAAACAAACCCCCCCCCCGGCCCGCATTCACGCCACTTCGCTGTGACAGTGTGCAACTGCTAATTACAAAACTTAACCCGTCCAGCCGGCAACCCAAGCCCCGCTGTCCCCGATTACACCTCCGGAAAGAAAGTCGTATACCATTTAGTTCTGCAAAGTTTCGTCAACAACAATCCTTTTTTTTTTTTCAGTGTTAATCATAAAAAATAAATGTCGTAAATATCGCCAAATGCCCAACAACAACAAAACAAAAATGTTATAGAAAGGAAAAAGAAAAAAAAAAAGTAGGCCCATTGAGGATCGAACTTGCGTCCACTTGCGTAGGAAGCGGATACCTTAACCACTATGCCATGCCTCTTTTTTTTTTCCAACAAAAAACAAGTTTATGTACATATTGTACCCATTCGTTTTATACAAGTTTCGCGTAGTGCGTGCGGCAATTTTCTCTAGAGGTGCACGACGTGTGCGTATCGCTTTACTATCTAGTAAAAGCCAATTACTACAATGCCACTGCACTGCAACCCGCTACTGAATCGGAAGTTCACGCGCTACGTACGTACAGCCGGGAGATCACAACCACGACGGGTGCAGCTCAGAAACCCAACCGCTCCGAGATTGAGGAAAACAGTACGGGCAGACACAGTCACATACCTATGAGCATGTTTACCCTGTCGATCACCGGTCTCAGTGTTCAATGGTTCAATGCGATCAGATATACGCACTAATTACTTTGTTTCACACTCTTGCGACCGAGAGAGACCAGACGGGTTTTTAAGCCTTTTGCGACTTCTTGGGACCGGATGCGCTAAAGCGGAGCTGGTGCTGAGAGATCGCAAGGGGCTTAAAAACTGGTCTGGTCTCTATCGGTCGCAAGAGTGTGAACGGGCCTTAAATGCGGCAAAAACAATATCCTTACCTCATTTCGGCAAACACTCACGACAGACCAAACGAGACCAAACGCGTCGTTCGTTGTTGTTGATGCCAAGCCAGGCACAGCTGATGAGAACCAGTGTTGCTGCTCGTGCCGACAAAATTTGTATTCCACCAATTTACGCGAATTGCCCAACAGATGTGAACTTGGCGGATCTTAAAAGATCACGAAAGTTAAGGAAGAACATAATTTATAGTCTTTATGTAGTTATCTAAGTTACTAATATCATTTACGACTGCCTGCACGTGAATATCAGATTCGAAAGTGACACTCTTCCTGTCGTAACCTGCAGAAAGGTGGTCATTCCACAGCGGTTTGGTGTCGTGACTTTGCCCAAAGGCTGGTAACTCGCCTTTTGGGTAGTCAAAGCCTCCAAAGCGCCATTTTACCACCCCGGGTTGTCATTTTTCTTAGAGTGTGTGGCGGCAGCTCGAAGGGGTCGCTGTAAGCCTACCATACCTAGAGCGCTTTAATTCCTTCTGAGGAGCACCCCCTCCTCACCATCTTGTCCTCTTTGCTCCGGGGTTGAGTTGGTCAAGTTTATAAAGTAATTACGCCCACAGCTCGTGAGGCCGGCTGCCTGCGCGGACTTAGGCGGAACACCTCTTTTTCTTAGTCTCCTCAAGAAACAAGTTTGTATTCACAAACATTTCATTATCGTAAGGCAAAATGTTTTTCAATCGGCTCGAGTTATTTCAAGCAAGTATAATGACACACATTTTCAATCGCAGTGGTCGGGGAACAGATGTTCAGGAGGGCTCAGGAGGTATTGGGCATGGTATACGGTCACACCCCCACGCGGCTAAAGAAGTCCCATTGTTCCTAGGTGAGAGTGAAGGCCATAGGGAAAACCGCTCTCTAGCCCGGTCATAGGAGAACATGGCAAAGCAGCAATGAGCATCTCGCTTGATTTTATTTCGCGACACTGGCTGCGGGGACTCCCAAAAACGAAAGGGAACCGCCGGGAAACTTCACGAGTTTTGATCCTGGACCGGCTTGCTAGAACAGCGTTTCAGCTGACACTGCGTGAAAGAAAGCACTGCAGAGGGCAGGGCGCGCGAGTGTCTTGAGACGCGGCTTGAGTCCCGCTCAGCTCGTGCGCTGGCTTTGGCAGTGCTTTCTTTCCCCAGTCTCAGTTGAGACGCTGTTTCTCGCAACTCGGCTCTGGCTGCTTATCATTAGTTGCAAAGGACAAGAGTTAGGGTGGGTGTAAAGCGCAAAGTGGAAGCTTGGAGTCTTGGCATTATTAAACTAACACCATAAAAGTTGATTGTTTGACATTATTTTTATTTCTATAAGTGAAATAAAAAGTAATCCAAAAAAAGACGACCTGTGGAGATTTTCCCACTTTATGGGAAAGGGGTTTAGTAGACCCTTGACCTGAGCCTCAGATTTGAGTCACGTTGACTGACTGTTTCTTGCCTTACCGTGAGGCCCAGTCACTGCGGTCTGGACATAACAGTCTCCGTAAGTTGTCTACGAGTAAAGTAATGTTAAAACTGAAAATCTCAAATCTCTGCACGATGAAGAACAAAACAAAACCGGCGCGGTTGGAGAGCTGGAACCTTAGGAAAATGTATGTTTGTTTATCTTAAATGGAGGAAACAAAATTCCCTTACGTCGTCGTCATCATACGTAGTTCAATATTTGCTTCTTTCGTGGTGCCGGAACATGGCGTGCATCATTGAATATCATATTCATAGGCACTAAATGTTTTCGAGAATTTGCTCGTGACCCTTGTGACGCGCTCTTCGTTTTTTTTTTCTTTTTTGCTTTGCAAGACTATTGTGATTCATTGCAAGAACGAGGAAGAAGCACGAGGAAGTATCTAAGACGAGAATCCTCTGCTTCAGAGACAGAATCAGCGCCCCTTTTCTGAACTTCTCAACCACGAATGTCAGCCACCTTTCAAAAGATAACGCAGGTGTCCGCCATCTGCTACAACATATGTCCTTTTTTAATATTTAAGACAATTAGTATGCTTTAAAAACTATAATCTTAGAAAGTGATTTTCAATAAGAAGAGGAAAGTTCTAATTAAAGAATCGTCGCTTATATAGCTGTCCTCTTCTCTGAAACCGATTTTTTGTCTACAAAGTCTAGCTTGAAAATAGTCCCACGATTTAAGACTCTTTTAAAACAATTCTGAATATAAATACAACAAAACCAGCCTTACAAAGAACCGGCCAAGCTGCTCTAGTATACAATTTAAACAAAATGAGATCAGATGCTTGAACTCTATCTGAGAAAGCCAAGACCGCGTGAAGGAAATTCTTTTAAATTTTAACACAATCAAGTGGCGTTTACAAAACAACCGCTAGAGTTGCACTTCTAATACTTTTTATGCTAAGTTCCCATGTTTACAAGAAGCATTCCCTTAAATGTCGTGGCTGACTTATGACATGAAACGGGGGTACAACACTTCCAAATATCATATAAAAGGCTCTTTTTCAATAAACATTAGAAACATTTGAGTGTCCTAATAAGGAAAAGGACGCATTTACGGAACTAAACGAGTCCTTCCCCTATTCAATAAAAAAAGTAAGAACGCGTGGTGGTGCATTACAAGTCTAGAAACGTAGAATGCATAGAGCTTGTCTTTGAAGATATCAAAACTTGCACTTCTTGTTTTGTTATTGTACGTTAAGTTTCGAAAAATGCATATCACATTCTACATGGAACTAGTGATGATGAATTGGCAATTTTTTGCAAAAAGAACGAAATACGTGGCACGCGCGCAGACGTGACATTTGCACCGCAAACACGGGCTTTAGCACAGCTGCCACCGGTATTATGGTTTGGGCCGTGGGACCGCCGCCTTAAGTAAAGGAGTCCTACTGAAACCATATCTGCTGCCTGATTAACTTTAGAATTGTCTCCACTCACCCAACAGCGGCGTCCCTGGTAAAGAATGGCCAGAGAAGAGTGCAGCCAAGAAAAATACGCCAAAAGACAATCGCCTCTCGTTCGAGGAATTCTGGATGGAGCATTTTAGTATAAGATATAACATGCAGGCCCGGAGCCAAATACCTAAGATCACCAAAGTCAACTTTCCGTAGGGAGGGGCTGGCCGGTCAGTCAGGTGATGGTGACGACCGATGATGGTGATCGCCCGATGGAAGTCCCCCGGGAAGTCGAATAAGAAAAAAAACTAAAAGTTGTTCGATCCCGCTGGACACATTACGACGCTGGTAGGTTTACGATGGCCGGTGTGGCCACGTTTATTTTAAAACAAAACGACGACAAGTCAACGGTAACTTATAAAACAAAAGTCCCAAGATATAAAACCCATACTTTAGTCCCCAGTTTCAAGAGCCGAATCCTCCAGCATCCTCTCGGCAGCCCTTTTCTAGACTCGTAGGGGCCTCCTTTCCCTTCAGAGACGGACCAATCACTTCAAATTTGTCCATTGTCACGTGGTGCACTCTTACCCAATGATCAGCGAGCTGTCAACATGACCCTCCAACCGTCAAATCCAAATTCCTTCTAGAGTCAGTCTCTGCTTTGGCTGCCGCCTAGCTGGCGCCAGACAGTTAAGTTATTGCGTCGACTAAAAGCGAAGTTTCTACACTAAGCGGCGAATTACGCCGGACACAAGCACACCCGCTTAAAAGCCACAAGCGCGGACAGAGGTACCGCCGTTCCGGCGCTGCAAACTGAAACTCAATCCGTTAAAACGACCGGGGTCCGACTCGTCTTTGCCGAGCCCCGCCCGCGACTGCTCGAAGCCCCCCGCGCGCGGGGGCGGAAGACCACTTCCCGTTCATGTTCCCCCGCGAGCGCAAAACAAACGCCCAAACATGCAGACGCACACATAGGCAGATAAAAAAAAAACAACAATGCCGACGCAGCTGTAGAAAGATAAACTTTTCTAAAACAAATCTTACTTATTCCTAACAAAATCCTTCGTTACTTAACAACCAAGTTTGACGTGAACAATCTTTCTGCTACAGAGAGGAAATCAGTCCTCCCAGTTGTTCGTCTATAGCCCGTTGCAACCTAAGAACGAAGGGCGAGGGTAAGACGGGCCGGGAGGAGGAAGCAGACGGAACGCTGGAGAAGGGAGGGGAAACCTCCTTCTCTCTTTAGCGTTTCGTCTGCTTCTCCTCCCCGGCCCGTCTTACCCTCGCCCTTCGTTCTTAGGTTGCAACGGAGTATAATTGATTTAGGGGCTGCATTAGGAGCAAAAGCCGATAAATGTTTAAGGAAATTAAATATTATAAAAAGGGAAACGAAACTTCACTTCACGAACTGTCAGCCGTTCCCACAGCTGGGCCTGCTGAGGCTAATAACGGTCGCCTTCTTGAGAACACACGATGTCTCATATATTGTTTTCAGTCATCAGGGTACAGCTGTTGTTTGCTTAGTAACTTGGCATCTTTTGAGGGCACACGGCGTACGCTGTCCATAGGGACTTTTAATAGACCTACTGAACTTTGTGTCCATCTGTGCCGTTTTAAATCTTCCGTAAATGCGTAAACAACTGTGTGGCAAGTGATTAACGAAAGCGCGCGCGAACACAGATGTCGTCGTACCTGATGATAATATTTTTTAAACTGTTCGCTGCTGACATATGTATAAAATATAGTAAAGCCTATGTTGCACTGTTTTCTGCTTTCCTTCGCTGTAAAGTTTGTACCAGGCATACAGATATCTGGCACCCCATAATTGGTGAAGCGCAGGCTGGTCAACAAATCGGTACATAAAACCTTTCTTGCATTTGTACCTCATTGGAACCAGAATAACGCCTTGATACAAGTAGAAACTGCTCGGACTTTACACACGACCGACTGTTTCACATTAAGTGCAACAGCAGACCACGCTTCGATCGGATGGAGCCTACCCGCAGTGCCAAAGCGTAACACCCTAGTGAAAAATATCAGTTCTATAAAAAATATTGTCCAATATACGCATATGATTAAATTGGATCATATAAGAACATAAAACACAGTATAGAAACATAAAAGAACAATAAATGATTATATAATAATTTATTAGAAACGTCTAATATGTTTCTTTTGTATTCTAATAAGTTTCATATATATTCTTATGTGTTCCCATTGGATCATATTGTTACGAATGGCAAATGATGGGGCCGCGATTTCCTGGAGAAGCTAAACGTTAAATGGGGCGAACTTTCGCCCAAAACAAAAGGTAAGCGCCGCGGGCGTCGCTGTGGCGAAGCAGCACGATCGAGCGCTGGGGAGAGGCTGGTCTCTGTCTGCCACGCGGAGAATCATTTGTACCCGCGTTGGCTCTGGAACATCTGGCGTAGAACGTTCTTAACTCTATCAGACGACAAGGTTCTAGAAGCTACGAGAGCGCTAAATTGAAAGATATTAAAGAAGCGTCCGCTCCAAGGAATCGAACGTGGGGCCTCGCCTCGAAAGGCCAGCACGGTAACCATTCGGCCATGCACGCGCTCGCTGGGCGACGCGCGAGGCATTATGCGCTTATCAAACTAAGACTTTTATTTTACAAATCAGATTTTTCACCAGGTGCTCGTCGTCTCTAAGCATTTTCATTTACCAGCTAAACAAGTCACGTACAAAAAAAAAAAAAGACGCAAGATCATGGCGAATTCAATGTGCGTGATTGGTTTAGCCACTGATAACCATTATTGTTTACATTGTAGTAGCTGTAGTGATTCCTTAATTAAAATAGCTGCCATATCTTTAAGATGCTGAAAGTGTGTAGTTAGGCACGGAGCAACTGGGGAACTTTTGATGGCAGCCATCGTCTAAGTGAGAAATTAATCTTCTTGAGGCGATCCTCTGCGAGAAGGCGGGGAGGAAAGCCGTACTCTTTGCACGCCTGATTTCGTCAATGAAAACGGACGCGCGCAGTGGAACGTTCACGTTTCCGTTTAGAAACGTGCACGATTTTTTGCCGTGCACATCAGCGTCTTCGGTTTGGAAAACCCTTAAATGGGCACTGCATTTATAAAAAAAAAAAAGTCTTATTTCAAAGAGCAGATATGGGACAGATATTTTTTCGTAATTATTTGCACCAGAGGGAAAACAATGTCGCGCAAATATTTACGCCGTTAGACGAAAACTAGGTGGAGGTCACGGCCTACACTAAGTCCGGCCCTCAAATCAGTTGCCCGCCCATTACTACTGGATTTACTGGGCTGCACGGCCGAAGACGCTAAGACTGGTGTCTCCCTTTCGCGACATCCGGCGCGTCTAGTCTAGCACCTGACAACGCCTGCTAGTTGTGCGAGCAGACGCGCGGCTGCCTCCGGCGTCGTTTGCTATTTCACCACCTTCTATCGTCGTCTGCCATACATAGGTTGCACTGACGTAATTTGGTCCTCCTTTCTGGTGGCCGAACTTCCTCGAGCGTAGCCTTTACTGTGCATATTCCACGAGCAGTACACAAGCGTCGCGAGCGAGCGGAAACGAGTGAGCACAGCTTCATTATACTTCGTTTCACTTTATCTGCGAGCGAAGCCAAAGCATAAGAAAAGCGCGAGACCAGCGCTTTTTGCGTTTCTGCCCAGCTCGCGCGCTCGAGCAAAGCCTGAAGGCACGGAGCTTTCGTGCTAGCGTTTCCAGCTTTGCATTCGCTCGCACATAAGGTGAAACGAAGTATAACAGCAGGTTTTGGCCACCAGAAAGGAGAAGGGATATGACGTCACGTGCAACCCATGTATAGACCCGTTGCTCTAGGGGAGGGGCGCGAGCGCGTCCGAAATACTTACCCAAGACGGGACATGCTATGCTGGCTGCACCATCCAGGTGGCTTTGTAACGTTCGATTTTGCACGTGCCACGTTCGAATACCAGCATCTGTAAATGCGCGGTAACAAAACGTCTAAGAAACTAAACAAATAAATAAAAAAATATGCAGCTCGCGGCCGAAGCGTCTCATTAAACATTCCTTCCATCTTTGCATTCTTTCGTGGCTTCCGTGAGCACATATATATTTCACTTTGCATGATAGCGAAGCCGAAGCTACTCGCAACCGCACGTACTCCTGAACGATGCTCGCTCTGCACGAGCGCGCGTGCTTGGCAGGGACGCTGAAAGCTCGCAGCTCGCTCCTGTAGCCCCTGCTACGCTGGCACTTGGGATGGAACGGAGTGTAAAGAACTGTAGCGGGGAAGCGTATTGACGCATGTTCGAAACGCGAGCCAAATATTCTATTTTGCTTGCATGGAGCGCTGCTCAAAACTTGAGAGCTACGGGCCTATGCCCGAAGGACGCGGACATGAACGCTGCCTGTCGGCGTCCGTTTCCGCCTTCGTCCAACTACTATTCCGCCCCTGTCTAAAAACTTTTACAGGCTCGCAAGGCTCGTTCATTAAAGCTGAGTTCCAGCGTTCCATCGTGCACGAGCGACGGTCCAATACAAACGATTGTCAGCGTCTGTCGATGTGAGGTAAAAAGTGACCGAGAGGAGTAAAAAAGCAACAAAAAAAATGTTGTCCTTTCAGCTTTTATGCTTTTGTTACTTACTATTTTCACATGGCATCCGCGAGCAAGCTGAAAGAGCGTCATGGCGCACAAATAAAGCGTGACCTTAAATTTGTCGTTTTTGTAGGCCAGGAGCACTGCAGACCTGATAGCTACCAGCCTTTCTAAACGAAATGACAGGAGCGTACATGGGCTAGCTTGATACGAGCCTAAAACCCTATTGCCTCCAGCCAAATGGCTCCCCAATTATTAACTGTGTGGGCATCTTCTCGGAATCGAAACCATGGTCGCGTTCTCGGCGGTTGCAGACTTCACGGAGCGGTGAGGCCAGTTTTACGGGAACCCGCGTATTTATTCAGCATCAACATGCCCAATAAAATAAATCATGCCAGATCGATCAAGATAGTCAGTAGGAAGGCAAGACTTAGGCCCGTCTACTACGAAAAGAAGCGTCCGCACAGCGCTTCCTAAGGCGCCTACTTGCGATGGTTGTTCGCTGCAAACCATGTCGGTTGATGAGATCTTCCTCTAAACACCCCGGGGAGATGGAAAAGGCCCGCACTCATAAAAACTGACGAGCTAAACGAGCGGAGCTCGTTCGGCGCTCGGCAGACGCCGGCAGCCATGCTTGTTAAGCGGCGGTTCGACGACACTGTGCCCACGAGTGTGTGCAGGGCGTGCTGGGCCCAAGACCAGACGGCACACATCGTTCTAGACTGTGCGGGTTTCCAGCCTACTCGGCCACAAGACAACGGGTTGTATCCTCGGACCCCCTGACGATCGGTGAGGCGTTGGGCTTCCTTATTCCAACATGGAAACCGCAGGCAACCTGACGAAACAAGGCGGGGAGAACATGTGGGCCGACCTGCTACAAAGACGAACGTGATCTCCAGCATTCTGCGCATCACTGCTGTCAAGGCGAACAAATGAAGGCTTCAGGACTGGATGAAAAAATGAAAGACGTTTACAAATCCCTGTAACGGGAAATTAGAGCGTATAACTTGAGGTGGAGGGAGGGGGGGTACGGAGAGGAGGGTAAGGAGGGGAGGGTATGCCCTCCTCCTCGTCCGTACAATTAAAATTCGTGTTGAGGGCACTGTGACGTCAGTTTCCCCGCTAAATCTAGCGGAGAAACTGGACTTGTTCATGGGTGACGTTGCGCGAAGTTATGTGACGTCCCTGTTTCCTCTAAATTTAACGGGGAAACTGAATTAGTATTGAAGTCACGTGGTGTCAATTTTCCCGCTAAATCTAGCGCAGAAACTGAATTTGTTAATGAGTGACGTGACACAAATCATGCGACTTTATTTTTTCTACTAAATCTAGCGGGAAAATTTACGTGACGTGACCTCTACACCAATTCAGTTTCCCCATTAAATTTAGCGGGGAACCTGATTCGATGTCGAGATTTTGTGACGTCCGTTTTCCTGTTCAATCTAAAGGAGAAACTGAATGTGTTCATGGGTGATGACGTTACCCGAAGTTATCTGACGTCGTTTTCCCCGCTAAATTTAGCGGGAAAGCTGAATTGGCGTTCAGGTCACGTGGCGTCAATTTTTTCGCTAAATCTAGCGGAGAAACTGAATTAATGCATGGGCATTCGTTGCAATTGCCCGAATTAAAGTTTGGGCAGTCAGGAGCTTAAAAAGAAACGGCTGCAGTTTCACCGCTTGCCATTCGAGGAACCACGTCGAAGCACTTAGTGCGGGCTCATTGGTTTCGGGGACTCCACGACTAAGGTCATTTGTGTATGCTCAGAAGATTCCCTACATTGGAGTCACCACTCCTTGTCGTACCATTCTGACGAGGAACTGCAGTATTCTTCGGAAGAGTCGCCGCACTTCCAACGGGCGTACCGGCGTTTGAGACCAGTCCCATGCTGTCGCTGTAGCGCAACATATCTAAGGGAATTTCGCTCAGCTGCGATGTGTCCATGGTTATCACGGTGATGAAAGGTGCCGATTCAGAAAATACACCGGTGTCATCGGCACTATGAGCGCAGTAAAACCCTGTGGTAAAACCTACCGCACACCACCAGTTCGCCGCTAACGCTCTCATTCTCCTTCTGTCGAGAGAACTTCCGGTTTCGGTGACAGAGTACGTCACGACCGTCAAAATGACGCCGCGGTTTGTTTTGCGGGAAGTTGGAGGGGAAGAAAAACTCAATATTTCAATAATTTTTGGTGTAGAAGTTAATAAACCGAAACGAAAACGGATGCGTGTTTGGGGTTCAGTGAACATTGAAGGTTTAATGTAAAAGTTATGTGGCAAAAGTAAAAGGTCAATTCAGGGTCCTTTTAATAGCCACAGGGTCCAAGGCTCGGGTACAAACTCAGTTCGAGCCCGCCCGTTCCAAAGGAGCCGCAACATCATCATCATCATCATCATCATCATCATCATCATCATCGGATGCCTATTGCAGACGCCTCACCGGAAAACGCCCGTTCGATTCGCTTGAAGTGCTCGTTTGAGGTGTTCTTCCCGGAAAGATCGTTCCCTGAATCCAGACTACCGCGATGGCAAAACGGCAAACACTGCTCTGCTCCCGGATGCACCAAGGGATACATGTCTGCGAAAACAAAAAGTGACGCAAGCCTCCTTCTTTGCCGTTCCCAACGAGGACGACGGCGGCAAAAGCATCCGTCGTCCTTTTTGATTTTGCGCAGCGTTGCCCACAGATGGTTCATTCTTTTTCTTTTTTTGTAAAGTTTGCAAAGAGCGAGCTTATCTGAGGAAAAAGTAAAGAAGAAAAAGGCTTAGCTCCTATGGAAACGCAGCGACGCCACCGGTCATCAAACAACACGGCGCCGTTTCGCACGGGAGACAAGAGATGGCGCAAGCGGTCGCGACGCCGACTGCCGCAAACGAACGAGCATACGACGCCGAGAGCCGGCGTCTTCAGCAGACAAGGAGCTGCAGTTCCTTGTTACCGCGCCTGTTTTTGTTTCTGCGACTGTCGCCGCCTGCGGAACGCGCGCCGCTTTTGTGTCGAAAAGATCGTCTGCTAAAGACGCTGGCTCTCGGCGCCGTATGCTCGTTCGTTGGCGCAGAGCCTCTGCGTTGGCGGCATTCGTTTCGCCATATCTTGTCTCCCGTGCGAAACGGAGCCGTGTTGTTTGAAGACCGGTGGCGTCGCTGCGTTTCCATAGGAGCTAAGCCTTTTCCTTTCTTTACTTTTTCCTCAGGTAAATTCGGTCTTTGCAAATTTTACAAAAAAAAAATGCACCATCTGTGGGCAACGCTGCACAAAGTCGTAGCGCGATAGGTTAAGAAACCGAATTTTGCGGTCGATTTGAATATCCTGGTCTCCCTTGAATCACCCAGTAGTTTACCTTTCAACAGAGCTTTAAGGAACGCATATTTCACGCGATACTTACCCGTGGAGCAAGAAAACACCCGAATCGCAGCGGACGCAAGCGGACGACGCATCTAAGTGTCGACGCCAGCGCCACCTCTTCATCCTGACCAGCTGCTCCTTCTCTCGAGCGACGATGCTGACAACTCCCCTTCTAGCCACCGTATCACGATGAAGGCGCTAAGTTAAAGCATAGCCTCCTCTGTACTGACAAAGCCTGGCAGATTGCCTCGAGACGCGGCCGCCGAAAGTGAAAAGATAGACAAGAGGCATGTAACGGGCTCCCCGCTGCGGAGAGACGTTGAAACACACTTGTCCCGAGCGATGTAATGTCCACTCGTGCTTCTTGCGTTCCTACGGCTACCGCTTCTTTTCTCGTCGGGTTTGAAAACCATGTTTCGGGTCCTCGCCGCTGCAAAAACAGTGCGTTAATGCAGGTTCCCCGTGATATGCTCAGTGCTACCAGATCCTCGCGCTCCAGATCTGCGACCGGCCACTTTATGGCTCCGTTGTAGAACTGCCAGGCTTTGTGAGTATAAAGGAGGCAATGGTTAAAGCCATAGATCTCGTGGCCGCCAGTTCTGGATGCAAGTTGAGGGTGTGAATGCCGCTAGTTTTCTAGATTTTTTTTTTAGGGGCGAGGCTTTTTAGGGTTAGCCATGTCCGTATGTTTCCTTACAAAAAATTTATATCTGGACAGATCTGAAGATTTCAGATATGGCCATATCAAAAACTGGCCACATATAACCTGATAAGTATATCTGCCACATATGGCCTCATAATGCCAGATATAGCCTGATATCCCTGGCCAGGTTTGGAAATCCCAGATCTGGCTAAGTAAGGAAATTCCAGATCTGGCCAGGCATATCAAAAGGGCGCAAACCTGAAATCAGCACTTTATATCTTTTTATTGTCTACAATTCTCCCAAGTGCCCCGGCCCGCACTCAAGGAATTAAAGGAACGGTGATCCTTCAGCTCCCTAGTGATCGCTAGTTTTGACCAATTTCATGGTTACACAGTTTCGAGTGTAATTCGTTGTCACTCTGAACAAGCGTCCCAAAGGGCTCAATGACCTGTCATATCACTTTTAAAATTTCTCGTCAATGGCAGCGTTTATGATACTGTGCATTCTGTCCAACCTTCAACAAGGCTGAGGTGCCGAAATCTCTTACAATATTATCATTCTCGTGATTGTTGTTTTAGCAGGAATTACTTAAAAGCCGAGAAATTACAACAACCAAAACCGGGATTTAGCTCGGATTCAGCGGAGCTGTTTCTAGCATTTTTAGCGTTTTTAACTTAATATCAGCGTCTTTGAAGCTGTACGAGAATGATAATAATATAAGAGATATGTCTGCAGCTCATCCAGGTTGAAGGATGAACAGAATGCACAGTACTGACATTGGCGAAAAATGTTAAAAGTGACATGACAGGTACTTGGGTTCAATACGACACTTGATCATGGTGACACCGAATTACACTCAAAACTGTGTAACCAAAGAATTGGTCGAAATTTCCGATCACTAGGCAGCTGAAGAAACACCTTCCCAATGATTCCTCGAGTACGGGCCGAGGTGTTTGGGGGATTTAGCAAATTGTCTATTCCGGCGTAATGTTAACACTTCAAAATAATTAATTCTACATTGAAATCCTCGTGAAAATTAGCACAAATAATCTCAAACGTAAGCTTGCCAAAGCTGAAGTTTGGGATTATTTGTGCTAATATTTAGCTTGCGAACAATGAGTCATTCACATTTTGCCAACAAAGTAAATTTTTAACTTTTTTTAACTTTTTAATATATTGAAAACCGGCCGCCAGATAAAGCTGTATATACGCCAGATAAGGCTGTGTATACGCCAGATAAGTCTGTATATAAGCCATATCTGGCTGTATATACGCCAGATAAGTCTGTATATACGCCAGATAAGTCTGTATATACGCCATATCAGTCTGTATATACGCCAGATAAGTCTGTATATAGGCTGTATATAATCATATAATGTTTGATATGGCCAGATATGGCCCAGATATAAGATTTCCATACGGGTTCGTCCGGTGTCCGGCGTCCTGTGCTCGTGTTCCTGCTCGTGAGCTCACGTGCTCGTGAAGGGAAATAATAAAAAAAGATAAAAAAAATAAAAAATAAAAAATTATGAAAAAACATTATTGCACTGTCGACAGGATTCGAACCTGTGCGGGGAGGCCCCAATGAATTTCTAGTCCATCGCCTTAACCACTCGACCACGACTGCGGGACGAATAACGGGCTCTGAGATGTGGTAGTAGCTCAAGAGCTGGGTATGTCATGAATGAAACGTTGCATTTAGCCGCTCAACGTCTATACAGGATAGGCGCTGCAGTCAAATGAGTAAATAATCGCGTTAAATTTTGCATGCATTGGCTGAACGTTTATAGACGAGAGGGCACTGCGGTCAAATGCTCAAATGCGTATATAACCACGTTCCATACCACACATTTTCTTTCTGACATGGATGAAAACGAACGAAAGGCTTGGCATGCTGCGGCTCAGCGTCTATGCAGACAAGCACCACCAGAGCTTCGCCCCAATCAACATCATTCACCACGTGGAGATGCGGTCATTTTTTTTGTGCGACTGCCATTGCGTGGAGAAAAAAAGGACGCGAGTTTCATACGTTGTGCACGTCGAAGAATAGTTATAAGCGGTGTTTACTGAAAGTACACACATTGTTGCTTCGGCCCCTTAAATAGTCATAATTAACTTGGGTAGTGAGTGTTGTGACAAACAAAATGACTGCTCAGACGAATGTTGTTGACTTGTGGTTAGCTACTGCGCGAAGATTAAGCAATATAAAAATTTCAATTTCGTGATTTTTGTCCAATTATTTAGAGGTCAGGGTTGAGCAGTATCGCGATAGTATTTCAGAAATATATTTCGCATAGGTATATCTGCATCGCGATACATTTTTTCACCAGTATCTATATTCCTGTATCGAAATACATCTGGAATGCTTCTCGGTATCGCAATACAATCAGGATGAAATGTATTTCCTCTCCCCTCCAAAAAAAAAGATACAAGTACGAACGGATTTTTTTTTTTTACTTCTGAGGGCATTAGGGTCAAAGAGATGCTGGAGCATTGTGACTCTGCTGATCCTTCCGATTCTCCAAACTATTTTCTATGCGTCCTCTTTTTTATTAGAAGTGTTGCATAGTCGGGGGCTCGAACCAGGTTGCGTGCTGGAGTGGAGACAGCATTTTCTGTCCGGGTCCCTTGTTAGGAATTTTATGAGTCATTGTTTGCTGGCATCCAATGACCGTTCCTAACCATCTCTGTTACCTTAGCATACAAAATACAACCAGCCGGCAAAGCTGAGTCACAGTCCGTTGCAGTACGAGCGTTGCGGTGGTTGACCTGAGATAGTAGGATAACTCACGCATTGAAGTTCTACCCATATCCGAATGCGTCTTCGACTGCGCCCGTAATATTGCACGGCTCAAGGGCACGTCACCAGTCGATGTGAACGTGACCCGCTGCTCTGGTGGTCCAAAACCCAGGAAAGAGGCCAGACGTGGCCTCGCTGTGCCGATCTAGACTTCGTACACCTGCGACTCGTCTCGAGCGCGCTGTTTCTCGGAGAGCTCGCACCTGTGCCGGTAATATCAGGTCGCAATCCACGAGGTCTATGTTGGCATGATGCTAGGCGAAACTTGAGGACTGCAATCCATGCGTCGGTGGCGGAGGGTCAGCAGAAAGGACCGTCACAACAGGGATGCTACAGTATCATTTTTTCAACCGTAACAGAAGATAAGATAAGACATGTGTTCCAGGATTCAGGTGGTCCACTCTTCACGAAAATTCCAAATAACACTCCTGCACGATCTTAAACGAGGTCACCTACAACGAAAGTACGTATTGTCCTTTCATACAGTAGCTTGGGTAAAGTTTCATGTTCAAGGCCACACCTACAGATAAAGAATACCAGTTCATTCCACCGTGACGTCATGTGATCAATGTTGACAGGGGCGTCCTTATTGAACAGGGGCTTGGTGGCGTTTCGATGGGATTTAGGGTAACACAGAATTTCTTTAAAGGTTGAAGTTTTTTCGCATCACTCGTCAGACAGAGAGGTTGTCAGGGAAGGAACCGCAATCAATCCTTGATGCAACGTTTTTTTTTTGTTTTTTTTTATTCCATTAAAGATTTTTTTTATTTGAAACCACTACCTTCAAGGCAAAGTGCCAACCCTACGGGAAAGTGATTTCGGGATCAAAAACTTCCACCTCAAACTTCATCTCAGTTGGCGTCTCAAACAAATTTGAAAAATCTATTACAGTATCAGTATTTCTGTATTTGTATTTCTGCCCTCCCTAAAATGTGTTCCTGTATTTGTATCTCCAAAGACTTTTTGCCTCTATTTAAAATGTATTTTCGATACGTATCGTGATACATTTTTACATATATATTTTAGTATCAGTATTTTAGCTACTATTTTAATGTATACCAGTATTTGTATTGCCAAAGATATTTTTGAGTATTTCTGCCCTACCCAACCCTGTGTGCCAACAATTAAAAAATATATTCAAAGAGTGGAGGGTGACTTTTATATTAAATATGGTGTAGGCATTAAGCGTGAAGGTTGGAGCAGCACTACGTGCTACACTAGCCTTTAGTGCGTCGAAAGGTGAGGGCGGATCGAAAGCTAAAGCTTGTAGTCGTAGCGGTCAGGCGCCTCTGTCCGAATTTGTATAGTACCTTATTATCTTCAGGCTTGGTGTAAGCACTCTTCAATAATTGCAACAGAACAATATCTAACTCTGGGTTGCTGGACAACATCCACTTGCAATCGGCTTTCAATTTTATTGGCGCCAAAAATAAGTATTCACTGGCTGCCAAGGATTTGCGACGAAACGCATGCAAAATGCGAATTTTTGTCACGTGATTTAAGATTGTCAATGCAGTTCTTGACAGACAACAACGGAAACAACCTTTCCCCAGGCGAGCGACCGCAGGAGAATATTCTGTGTCATAGCCTCCTCTATACTCACAGAGCGTGGCAGTTCGACGACGGAGCCATAGAGCAGCCGGTCGCAGACTTTGAGCGAGAGGATCTAGTAGCACAGAGCATTTCTCGGGGAGCCTGTGGTCAGCGCACAGCTTTTGCAGCGGCAAGGACCCGAAACGTCGTCTTCAAACCCGACGAGAAAAGAAGCAGTAGCGCGAAGAAAGTGAGGAACACGAGCGGACATTCCATCCTTCGAGACAAGTGTGTTTCGGCGCCTCGCCGCAGCGATGCGCCCGTTACATGCCTCTCCTCTAGGGAGGCTGTAGTGAGGGTGGGTGCAACTCAAAACCTGGAGAGCGTTTGCAATTTAATGGCGGCGCCTGAGGAAGAGGATTCGGGAAAGGATATGCGCCAATGTTGCCTGCACGAGAGCAGACGCCCGCTTTGTTGCAACTCTGTTGCTCCATGCGCCTTTCCTCCTCTCGTCTCCTATTGCAAGCAACGAACGCCTTGGCGCAGCCTCTCTCGATTCCTTCTCGCTCCGAGAATTGCAAACGTTGAGAGGAGAAAGCAGGGTTGCCAGACAAGCAGCAAAGCCCAAGATGGCGGAATTTACAATTTTTCGCCTTTAAAAAATACTTAACCTATCGCAACAAAACTGGTGGCTATTGAAAAGTAATCATTTATACCTTATGTAAATTATTCAAGCACCTTAATAGGCTCTTAAGACCTGAGTTAGGAAATAAAACGACCCTTTGCCCCATAGACTCCCAGCAAAATTTAGCAATTAAATGGCGTCCATGTCCCGTGATCCGCGATCTAGCAGTTGCACCCACCCTCACTTGAGCCTCCCTACACTCCTCTCATCGTTGTCTGCCGTTCTACCTTTCCACTTTCGGCGGCCGCGTCTCGTGGCGATCTGCCCGGTTTTGTCAGTATACAGCTTTTTCGTTTAGCCTCGCACCCAGCCACGTTGTCCCCGTATCCGGTATGCGTTCCGAACAGAAAGCAAGAGATTACAGCCCCGAACAAGTAAAAAAGTATAGAAGGGTCATAACAAGAACGACTGACGGTTTCAATTAAAATGTTAACACGTTCTACTGTCGAGGCGAGAAGAAAGCGATGTCTTCACGCATACCGGAAGTTCCAGAATTAAAGATGGCGGCACCCACGTAGAAAAGGTGTATAGAGGAGGCTATGTCTGTGTTGATTGTGGCACGTGCACGTGGCCATTAGCTACACCGTGCGAGAAGCATAGAAATTTCGTAATCCACAAGCTTGCTCTCTGGGTTACCTGGGTCTCTAGAAGTTTAGAGAAAACTATAAATAAGTCTCTTGTTGGCTCGTGCTTGCTCTTCACAGCTATCATTTGCATTGGTTGTCAAACGGTGCATGAACCTCACGCCACACGATTTTGCTAGTGCCTGTCATCGTTGTAGGTTGATCCCAATTAAACCGATGTAAATTAAAGACGGCTCAAACACTCAGCGTACGTCGCACCTGCGTTATTTTGGTGAACTTGGGGTTATACTTTACTTCAGCGCAGGATCTTGTGAAGCCGGAGAAAATGAATAAAAACCAAGACGATTTGAATCGTGCTTTTATACATGATTTAATTTGAGAATGGAAGTACATTCCTTCAACTATATTTTTTTTAATCAATTGTTTCCTTCTAATATAATCAGAAACGTACATTTTTTACCATTTGTTTCTTGCTGAATGTTTTTATGTGTATTTATTTCGTATGTCTTCAAAATAACCACTAAGAAAACTGTACGCCATGCTGAATCGAAGAACAAAACATGGCGTCCAATTGAACAAATCATGGGGTTGAGCTTCGTCTCCACATCCCAATTCATTCGTTAGTTACATGGTAATTACCTATGCAAGCAAATTAAAACACCCAAAAAGGAAACAAACAGAAAAATATACGTGAGCGCGCACGCAAACATACCGGCAGAAAGAAAGGGAGAGAAAGGTAGAGTGGAAGAATGAGAGATACAGGCAGACTCTGACAGACTGAGTTTCTTGGATACAGTGGTATTTGTAGTAAAATATTTTACCAAAGCTTGAAACCGTGGCTCGCGTAGTCCCGCTAACAAACATTTTTGTGTTAATCTCTGGAGTCAATGGGAATAAATTGTCCTGTTCTCTTTCCCAGTAAAAAAGCTGGTTAGTAAAATAGAATATCATAAAACAATTTAATAAATCGCTTATGATTGTCTGGCCATGGCCGATAATTGAAGAAGTTATCGAAGGCTCTGTTTTTTATTTGAGCAGAGTTTTTATTTGAGCAGAGGAGCTAAGCGTCTCTATGCATGGGGAACGAAGACCTAGCTTTGATCCCCAAAGTGTCATGCGAATGCTCGCCAGCAACCGCCATATCGCACTGGGATAGAATCGTCGGTACTGGCAAGCTCGACGTAGGGAAGAAAATGTTTGTGGCGCAATGCGTCACAACTGTACGCGCGTGCGCAGCTAAGATGAAAGCACGTCTTTCACCCTGGTTACTGAAAACACTCTTCTGCATGAGCCTCCACAGATCCTTCAACACAAAAGACTGTGAGGCTCTGAATTACCCTGACCCACGCCGCGCAAGCTGTGATATGTGAAACTCCAGGCTTGTTATTAAACATGTTCATGTGTTTGTTTGTTTTTTGTTTTGTTTTTTATATAGAAAGCAGCCTCGAGGCAGTTTTTTTATTATACTTCGTTTCACTTTATCTGCGAGCTAAGCGAAAGCTAGAAGCGCGAGACCAGCGCTTTTGCGTTTCTCCTCAGCTCGCGCGCTCGAGCAAAGCCTGAACGCACGGAGCTTTCGCGCTCACCCTTCCAGGTTTGCCTTCGCTCGTACATAAGGTGAAACGAAGTATAGAAAGATCACTCCCAAAAACGTCATACACGTTTATTTTATAAATCAACTGTTATTACTCGGCATAAATGCAAACTAACAAACCCACTTCGTGCTATTACATCACGCGTCGTCTGCTCGCATACTACACTTCGTTTCAGCTTCGGTCCGAGCCCGGACGATGTTATGAGTCGAAGGACCAATCAAACAGCCCGAAAATCGCAGCGTCATGGCGTGCTCTCTGCGCTTGATAGGACTAGGCATCGGAGGAGCACGCACAAAGAGACGGCGAATACCGGCTGGTCCTATCAACTACAGAGAGCACGCCATGACGTTGTGCCTCTTTCGCTGTTTGATTGGCCCTTCGGCTCATAACATCGGCCGCGCTCGGACCGAAACTAAAACGAAGTATAGCCGCTCCGTCAGAGCAAAGCAGCCGCAGTGTAGCGCCCACAAAACATATCGTCGGCGATATTCCCGCCTGCATGACCGACAAGAAACGCTTCTCCGTACATCTAAAAGATTCATGTTTATACTTACCCTGAGTGAAAAAGATGAGGAGGCCAGAATGGCGTTGCCTAGTCATTCTCGCCCTAGCTCCACCCTGACCTTTCTGGGGAGAATGCTCGAGAGACCGAGTAGAGTAAGTAAAGATGAGGAGCCGAGCGCGGTATTGCCGCCTTATTCACTCTCGCGCTAGCCAGATGTCCCGCCGACGCATCGTCGGCTCGCTGCTGCCGCCGTCGACGTTCTCTGCTGCTTTCTCGACGCTCTTTTTTTTTTTCGACGAAGTTTACCTGATTAAACTTTTATTTTCAGTTTATTGTTCATCGTCTCTTCGCCTACATCCGTGGCATTTCTCGTGGAGGTGCGGGCAACTTTTTATGTCCCTTATACCTGAGCCCCCGAGGAGTCGCAGCACAAAATTAATTTCTAGCCTCCGAGAACTATCTTCTGTGAAGCCAGACGAAGCCCGGACAAGCCACCGTAGTTAAGGCCAGCCGCCGGAGTTTGGTCCATTCGTGAAGAAAAATCAAGGATGAAGTCGCCGAACCTGGAGATGTTCTCCCAGGCCGCGGCAGACCACGAGCCCTGCTGGTGCACCCCATGTGGTGTTCCTGCGCGTCGCACCCCATGTGGTGTTCTTGGTAGCGCGTCGCACCCCTAGTGAAAAAGTCATTTGTATAAGAAAGGCCTCGCGTCCAATAAACACATATGAATCCTTCTAAGATATATAAGAACATATGAGTAGCCATATGAGAACTACATAAGAGCACTATAAGATGTATAAGAACCATGTAAGAAAACTCGTAAGAGACTTCCCAGAGGTTTCTTATATGGTGCTTGCGATGTTCTTATATATATCTCATATAGTTCTTATATAGTTCTCATATGGTTCTTATATAGTTCTTATATGTTCTTATATATCTTGTATGATTCACTTATGTGTTTATTGAACATGAGAAATTTCTTATACAAATAAGAATTTTCAATAGGGACATCGTACACCGACGCCCTTCCACGGCAAAGCTTACGAAAACGTCAATGACTGGACGCAGCAGTACAAGCGAGTTGCCCGTCACAATGGGTGGACACCGAAACAATGCCTGCAGAATTTCTACTTCGCCCTAAGGGAACCGGCATGCACTAGGTATATGAAAACCACGAGGCGACGGTCACCACGTGGGAACTATGCAAGGAGGAGCTCCATCGAGCGTTTGCGACCCAGCAGCGACAAGAACGCTCTGAGGAACTGCTACAGGTAAGGGTTTAAGGCCCCAACGAGAGTGTCGTCAGTTTCGTCGATGACTTGCTTCGGCTCAGCAGCCGAGCGGATTCTAAGCTCCATAAAGCGAAGCTGCTGAGGATCCTCATGTAGGGATCAAAGAAAAACATGATCTGGGGGTTTTGTGCGCAGTCCACCGGCGACCGTCGAACAATTTGTGACAACGGTCACAAGCATGGAACGTGCTTTCCAGGCACAAGCCTCCCATTAGCGGCGACTACCTGGCGGCGCTGCATCCTCGTCATCAAGCTGCTTACCCAGGCTCCACTACATCGGACGAACGCAAGATCATTCCGGACGTCGTCCGAGAAGAGCTCTGGCGCTGCTCGCTGCTGCTGAGCGCCCGCAGCCCCGCTTTCAGTCGCCGAATTCGTACTCGACAAGGTCCAGCTGGCCTTGCAGCATGAAACATCCGTCGACGTGCCAGCCCCCGAAGGACCGACGCTGTCCTACGCCACAATGGCTCGCCGATAACCGCCGCTTGCTCGCCCGCATGGGGCGCCTCCATGTCATGAGCATCCAGCACCGCAGTACTCCAGACACTGCGAAGGACGGGTACACTACTTCGCCCAGAACAACCAGCACCCAGGAAGACAATCATGTGGAGCACGTCCGACCGCCACCCGTTGTGGCCACTGCGGTAGGCGGACAACGTTTACCGACGATTCCCGTAACGCCAGCTGGGCCTGCACGAGGGTCTGCGACAAATGACCCTCGACCACGCCTCAGGGCGCGATTCCGGGACATCGAAGACTACCTGCGCTGCTCGACATCGCCTGTCTCCCCATCGACGATATCGCTTGCCTTCACCTTGACGTTCTGCGTTGACTCTTCGTAGCTCCCGCCGGGAAAACCTTCTCCTTTGCCTCGGCGAGAAAAACCAAATACGGCGATACCGGGAAGTGCTATTGCCGAGGACGAACGACACAAATATCCTCCGCAGACGTCAAAGGGCTCCCACACTAACGACGTAACGGATCGGAACGACGCTCCTGCGACAAATAACCTCGACGCTACCATCGACGGCCATGACGCGACGGCACTTCTCGACACCGAAGCGGACTATTCCGTTTTGAGCGGTAAGCTCTCTCGCCGCCTCGGAAAGCGATGACTCCGTCGATGGCGCGCAAATAAGAACCGCCGGCGGACATCGATCACACCGGTAGGAAGGTGCACTCCACGCGTGGACATTAACGGGGAGACATGTCCTGCGCAGTTCGTCGTCATCAAGGACTGTTCAAAAGACGTACTCCTTAGAATGGACTACGTGAATACAGCGCCGTCATCGACCCTGGAGCGAACAGGTTGACGCTGCGGGAACCTATTCCTACGTCGTAAGAACGCGATGCGACGTCAGCCGTGGTAAGACTCCTCGCGGACCTTGTGAACCTGCCGCCGCTACCTTTTTGCCGCTCGGGATCGCAACAGCTATGCGCGGTAAAGCTCTGTTGGAAGGGAACGCTCAGCTGCTCCTGGGAAGAGGTATCGGCGAGATACCTCTTCCCAGGACCACGGTACCTGACAAAGGTCACCGACTGTAGGGCCACGTAGAACTTTCAGACTCAGTCACGATCGCCCCCATCTGAAAATAGTGCTTTCATTATTGCACAAGAGGACTGCCCTTCGGGCTGACATCGGCACCGCCAGCTGAACGCCAAGGGGCCCTGCCATCACATTTGAGCGCCTGCCTTTTGCGGTTTCCACGTCTCTTGCCTGGTCCGGGCAGGCCCAGTGGGCACGGAAAGAGCCATCAAATATCGGTGCGTCATATTCTTAACCGTGGACGACGCGGAAGCTTCCTCCACCTGCGGGAAGCGACCTCCGCGGTGCAGCAAAGCGCGCGATATGTGGCGTGCTTGGTTCTGCGACTTACTACTGGCTGAGTGCTGCTGAAAAGCTTCTTTTTAGTTCGAAATGCACGTTAACGTAAGTGGCGCGATCTGACTTCACATCAGTTATGTACAAAGTAGTTTTATTCAGTATTTTATGTCAGACAAAAGACCGTAAATGCAGTTTATAAAGTACAGAGGCGAGAAATGGCCCGGCCGACAGACCCGCCACCAAGCGGTGGAAAAGGCGGCGCATTCCAGAAAGGTGCGACCGATGCACGGCACCGACGTAGCGGCGAGCGTAGAAAGGTCCGGATGTAACGCGGCGGCAGCTGCGGTCGTGCTGGGATTGCAGTATGTCAACGGTTCCGAGCGTTCCAGAGGCCTTCGGTGAGCAGCTTGGGTTCGATTGAGGGCTGGCCTTCATTGGCGGTATGGCAGCGCGAAGTGGCTCCCGTTCTGAACTGATCTTTACCCTGTGTTTGCTGTCGTTTGTGGCCAATGAAGTGTCATGCCGAAATTAGTGTTTAATCGCGCAGCAAATGCAATGCGAGCTGCTCATGGCTGCCCGCTTCATACAGCCTATCCGGAACATGCTTTAGTGGCGCCCTCTCGAGCCGTCGACACGCGAGTGCGGCAGCCGTGAGCGCTCGCATGAGCCCACTATCCCTCCCTCCAGTTCACGGCCACTCAAGCGACCAAGCGACGTCATAAAGGAGGTTATTTTTGCTTGTCTGCTTGTAATTTTAATTTGCCTATAACATTTAAAATAAAGCGAAATTCGAAGAAAATAAAAGAGTTTCATTAAGTTACTATGCTGTCAGTGCGCTCAGGCTCGGCGCAAATTAAAACCAGTAAAAAAGTCGCTTGCAGGGTTTCTTCAAGCGAACAACGAGGGTGCCGACGCATGAGCCTGGTATTTCCTGCCCCAGACCGTGGCAGTCATTTTTCAAAACGGAGACAAAGAGTGAAGGTGCGGACAATTTCCTATACACGCCGCGACCTTGGCAAGAAGCTCGCGGGAAATGAATCTTCAACCAAGCAAGGTGCTCCGATGGCCTCGGAGGCCTGGAATCCACGAGGCGACTCCAGGCAGAACACGGTCGTCTGGACGCCGCAAGTCGCGACCCCGGTGTGCGTCAAGCTCAGCGCCTCGAGTTGTTTTATGCTCGACAGAGCTGAGGGCTATCTCATACTGGGCGACCCTGCAGCTTCCCTGTTACGCTGTTATTTGGTTTAGGCTTTGTGTTAATTTGACTTGAGGATTGAATCTGGGGCAATGCGCGCTAAAGGGGTGAGCAATGCCGCATGCATGACCCACAAGGAAGGCTTCTCCGTGACGTCGTCGCGTTGCTCCCGACCCGGTCCCAGGCATTCAACGGAATGGCCCTCTGTACAGTCATGATCAGGAAGTAATTGGAACACGGGAGGCGGTGGCCCAACTGGGGTCTTCTGTTTTGGCTCCCTACGGAGCCAGAGCTGCGCGTTCATCTCTCGCACAGCGCATCTTTCCTGCACGGCATGTTGATCCCGCTCCTGCGGCTGAATTCCGGCGAATAGCGGCGCCGCGCGTTCGAGGCGCGCGGCACGCGCTCAAAAGCAGGGGCTACGCATGACGCCGGGGCGCGTCAACGCCCACTTTCCTGCCAAAGCACTTGATCCGGCTCCTCGCGATGAGATCTCGCGAACTGCGGAGCGCACGTGGAAAACAGACGCGTAACCTGCCCTGCAGGGAGCCTATACAGGAACACTAGGCCCAACTGCATTGCAGTGCCATTCAGCCGCGCTCGTGGGAACTGAGCAGGGGCTAAGCGCATGTGTCCATGCCGGCGCTGACAGTCTCTCTGCACCGTTCTATCTATTCCTTTTACCGGCGGTACAGGTAATCCTTTGCTGCTTCTCAGATACAGCATCAGTAACCGTGATGACGCTGACAGCTCGACAGCGTTGGCTGGGTATGCTCCTCGCAAGCGCGAACTGAGGAAACGGGTGCGCTCTCAGGCCTCATCTCAAGCGGTTCGGTGCTGATTCGCTGGAGAGTTTGAGGGGAACCGCTTGCAGCATTCGATGTGGTTCGATGGGCCCTCCGGTTCTGAACTGCGCATGCGCTGCCGCAGCAAGACTCGCGCTTGCGCACTTCGTGTACCGGAGGGCTCATCGTTACCGTATCGCAGGTGCGCAAAAACGCTCTCCCTAAGAGTCTGCTGTGACGCGCAGTCAAAACGCTAATGGGGTGATGCGTAGCGCTACCCGTAAACGAGGTACTGCAAAATTCGTTCACGAGCGGATAGCAACACTGGCTGGCGGAAAATGACACGCAAAGCTGACAAAGACCATAAGTTCCAAGCAAACGAACCGCGTTTTTATTTTGATTCTGGCTATCGCGATAACATATTAAAGGGCGCATTAAAGTTATATTAAAGATATGTTATAGACATTAAAGAGCGCGGGAAGCGTGCCCCGCTGTCTGCTATCAGCGCCATCGGAGACGCAGCGTATGCATCCCAGAAACTGGTAAAGAACGATTCGAACCGCCTGGCAAAAGAAATGGCGGGTATCGATGAGTCTGAAGGCCCGGAGAGCGCCATCGGCGCGGGTATGGACGCATGCGCGTAGTCTCTACATCAGTTCCACAAGCGCAGGCTAGACTGCGCTGCAATGCCGTTGGGCCAGCGGTCCCGTGTTCCAATTACTTGTGATTGTTACCTGGAATATGTAAGATTGGCGTTTATTCATACCCCGAGTGTAAACGATAAGGGGCAGAATGACGTTGCCCTGGTCGATGCGCCCTGCTCACCAGAGCTTTCTGATTGGGGCTGTTCGAGAGGCCGAGTATAGATAGGAGCGAAGCGGTATTACCAACATTCACTCGCGCTAGCCACCGCAAGAATCGCCAAATCGTCCCTGCTGCTGCCACCGTCGACGGCCGCTGCTGCTTCCTCTACGCTAGTGCACTTTCTTTTGTTTCTTCCGTTGCCGATTAACCCTTTATTTTAAATATATTCATCGCACTCGAATGAAAAATCCATCAATGTAACCACATTTGGCAGTCAATGTTTTTCTAGTGGACCGCTGGCTTTGTGCCTGACTGGCACGTCAAGCATGTTTGATTGGCCAATAGGGTACTCTGACCGACAGTCGAACTCCAGTCAGACTCCGCTTGTCAGCTTTCTGATGGTTTCCTGGTGGCGTCGGCCGCCGCGAATGCGTCAAGATTTCTTGGGTGGCAATTCTGATTGCCGCATCGGTGTCTCTGACACGTCAAAGCTTTGACGTGCAGACAGATTCGCGAGCATGTAGTTCAGATACTCTGCTGCTCGCGTTCGTCCGTGGAAGCCAGGGCGGTCTGTCGGCATTCATGCTTGCTCTCTAACTTCAACAGGTGCACCGGTACGTCAGCCAACCCGGTCGTCCAGAAAGGTTCAGACATCAGGGCGTTTCTTTGGAAACTATGCTTACAGTGCATGGTCCGTTTATGGCTTAGATGTCACTTTTGCCTGGAAAACGCAGGATTTCAAGGGAAAAACAACAAAGGACAGGTACACACCTTTCTGATTTTTGATATCACTGAATTACATTCATTTTAAGGGCTCGTGAACCATTTTATATGCATACCAGATGCAAGTGTCGAACCAGAAATTTTATCAGTTCAGTTTCAGTTCGGGTTCACGGATTTCGGTTCAGCTCCGGTTCAGTTCCGGGGAGCGAAAAATAACGGTTCGAACCGGTTTGAACCGGTTCAAACCGGTTTGAACCGCTAAATTGAGAATATATTTTCCGCGTTCCTTTGGCAACATGCACCTTTTCTAGAGTGAAACGAGTAACTATATAGCTTTTTATCATTTGTTTAATCCACTTTTTTTTTCAGGTAACAAAAATGAATTGAATTGTTTAATTTCGATGAAACGGTAAATGAAATGTTAGATTAACATATATGACTCAACATCTATTTTTTTTACCTCAGTCGCACATATTTTACCTGAATCTGAAGGTTATCAGTCTGGTGGGTCGTCTAAAATGCGCGTGATTAGTAAACCTTTGCGTCGCAATATTAAAAGTCGAGTGCTACTGTGCTCTTTTACTTAGAAATTAGTTAGTGCATACAATCATGAAATGGGCACGTTCTCGCCATATATATTCTGAAATCTAGATTATAAAATACGTTTCACAATATAAATGATGACAATGCAACCAAGCTTAAAGCAATAATATTTTCAAAATGTCACGAGAGTTTTAGGACAAACCCTTTCAGTCTACCTTTTATAGAAACTCTGAGCGGCAAGCACAACGCTTGCTTTCCTGATCAATATTGTTTACACTAGGCGCCGTGATGCAGGCGAATAAGAATGCAGAAAAGAGTGACCTTCGTATTCAGTTCGGATATGACCTAAAATAGAGCGCATTGAAGTGCACCTTTTCGACATAGCTTGGCGTTTGATGTTTGTTCTTGACAAGATGCCGGTCCATTCAATTTGTAAATAAGCAGCACCCTTGCTAATTGGTGATTTGTTGTTAAATACAACAAAGTGGTATTTCATAGTCTACTCGACATTAAAGCTACTTAATTAATCACTTTTTGACGGTCTCTGTGCGCAATCGTCATAGTTCTGCCACGCGCCACTGTGTATGTAATTTGTTTTCATCCAGCCCACACACACATAAAATTGTTGTTCATCAAATAAAAGAAGCAAAAGACTTCTATATGTTTGAGAAGTTGAATATGCATCAGGAACACAAGTTATTTAAATCAGCTTCAAAATAAAAGAAAAATGCATAAGTTTCTTCCAAATCACTTATACACGTGCCTCTCGAGGATAAAAACGCCGGAAAATATTTGCAGAACATATTTCAGATAATTTGTAGGTGCATTAACTTATGATGTATATCTTTATGCTGATAGGCCCTTTATTTATGTTGTCAAGTCTTCAGGTAGTAAGAAAATATTTGTTATTGTCATCAATAAATTTGACTGTATGAAGTTCACATAACAGCTTCAGACCGACACCGGAGGACGATACTCGAAAATACGCCATCTGTAGAGTCTGCGGAACGTGCTTATTTGTTCGCTGTTTGGCAGTGTGAAACACCAGGTCGCGGGGTATGCCAAGAAGAACTGTGTGCTCACGTTATAGATCTGAAGGCAAATGCACAAAATGTGCAGAAAGAGATATAATAAATTATATTCTTCTAAACAATGCTATACACGACGCCTTACTGCAAAAAAAAAAATCTATATAGGGATGCATGTTTTAAACGTTAACACGTTTGACGGAACTCCGTCTGGTTGGGTCAAAAGGTTGAGAAATACAGACCTTCACAAACCAAGTCCTAAACATTTAGTGGCCCGACGTTTCAATAGGTCGGGCTCAATAGGTCGACAGCCACTTAACCGTCGGCGTGTGTCAACGGACTAGGGCACTTGAAGAAGAAAAAGTGAGTGAAGCAAACGACACACCGTAGATAGAAAAGAAGCTGCACCAATATCACGAGCAATACGC
>JAZHYW010018180.1:0-13286 GCA_037355805.1 Ixodes ricinus
AGAAGCATGAACTGCACATGGGAGTGAACTCCTGAATTTATTGTTATTTGTGTTTACCGAGCTTCCATCTGTGCTTATAAAAACCTTTGTTGTGATTCGTGGATACACGTATCTCCGGTGGATGCTTAAGGTATAAAAGGCTGCAATTTTCTTCAAATATTTACAAGTACCGCAACGACCGAGGAAACGATCTCCATATCTATCCCGGACCCGCAAGCAAGACGACTTAGGGGTACGTTGTTACTGGCATGTACATCAAGTAATGCATTTTTAATTGTATTTAAGGCTGCGGTCCCACGGCCGCCATCTTGAACAAGGCGTTAGTTCAACCAATAGATGGCGACACGCACCCGTGGGGTCACCGAAATATTGGTTCACGGTAGGATGACTCGAGCACCATCACGTTCCCATCGGGGCCTTGCTCGCGCCGCTAGCAGCTGTGCTCAGCTGGCTCTATAGCGTGGCCTAGCAAACTCATGTATGCGAGAATGTCAGGCTGATATAGGGCGTACTCACTGGCCGCCATATTTGAGGTCACTGTTTAGAGCGCATGCTCAGAACGAGCTCACATTGATAGGCTGTCAAGACCGGCAATCTTGATGGTGCGAGGTGCACGTTGCAAAATAACTGTGGAAGCTCGCCATCAACACGTGCTCAGCATTAGCGCACACGGATATGGCCGCCAGTGAATACACCCTATAGGGACATGCGGTTCGGTGGTTACTACGGGCTTTCGCAATAAATCTTGCCAACAAGGAGTCAATTGTTGATTGACGTGTCAATATTCTTTCAATGAAAACTTCTTCTGCAGGAATGCGCGCTCAGTAGACTCAATCTTCCAAGACACCAGTGGAAGCGGACGTCTAGTAAACTGCTTCGCGATTTATGGTACTTACCTCGCCATTATAATGACGACTGTAAAGTGACGTCACGAAATATTTTCACGGGATCCGGAAGATGTTGTAAAGGTTGTTACATTATAGTTCCTAGAAAACAAACGCCGCTGCAATATTTTCGGAAGTACCGACACACTATTATGTTGTAAGTGCAGCTTATGAGGAATATGATGAAGAGCATCAGTATAAATAGGAAGACGTTTATTTGCAATGAAGACGCTATTGGCGAATTTGGGTGGTCAATCGCCGGCGAGCCCACGCCGGCGGCACAGGCAACGAAAACCGCGCCAGCGGCGCACCACGTGACCCTCTCCACCCGAACATAAAGCGCCTGCAACTGGCGTTTTCGTTTGCCTGGGTCGCGCGTGAACTTTTTAACTTCTTCCTCGATTATTTTATGATACAATAGGCACGCTGTAGGCATCAGCAACATATATTCGGACTCTGAGATGTGGGTAAACAAATTATTATATATTTTGTTTGGATTCTCGAAGAACTGTTGCCATCTTACAAGAATCCCAGAAGGCTGACCAGCGTCGCCATTTTATATTCCATTTTCTTGTTATTACTTTTTTTCCTGGAATCCTCAGCATTTTGATTTGGCCCAGCCCACTTACACCGTGGCCCAGCCCTTTGAAATAGTAATGCGCGTTCAAGTGTCGAGCTGCAGCACTATCAATACATTTTTTTACAGCGGTGTAATAACACGCTGTGTCCCATAGGAAACTGATCTTGCGCAAGCTTGCTTTAAAATATTTTATCTTTATCTCCGTTGTTTTTGCTGTCTTTTCTCGGACCACAGAGGGGTGTCTGTCTCAATGGCTTCGTTTTCTACTCGAACCCGCTATCGGCGACCATTGTTTCGTTTGGTTCCCTTTCCCGATTCGGATATGACGATACCGGATACAGTCTGGCAGACAAGCTGCCCGCCCTCTTGAAGCTCGGGCGAAAATTGTGCCGGTAAATTGCCAGCACACGCCGGAGAAGCGCCACCCGAACGGCGCGCACTCGCCAGCCTTTGACCACGCGAACGCCCTTGCCGGAGATATGGCAAAATATTTTGCCGGGAAATGACCACGCGAATTCGCCATATGATTGAGCGGCGTTTAGCGACGGCAAGTGATGAGCGTTCGGGAATTTATAAGTTCACATGATTGCAAACTATGGACATGCGGACAATGAAGACCTGTTTTGTCGGGAGATGGAGTTGCGGTGATGACCTGATATCGGACGACTCGTGGCAGACGAACAAGCAAGTTTCTTCTCAGCGAATGGTAAGCGTCAAGTGTCAAGCACAGCACGTCGCTACCGACGTTGTCGACGTTTCGAGCACTTACCGCTTTCGACAAAAGTGTTGGCACCTGGGCTAACTTTGCGGAAAGACTCGAAGTCTTCCTCGAGTCCAGCGCCATCATGAACAGTAACTGAAAACGATCCACTATTCAGTCGGTGGGTGGCGAAACGTATCCGCATCTGCGGAGTCATGGTCGATGCGTACTGTAAGTGATTGGAAGTTTACACGATGCATGCCACGACGTCCAAACGCGTCATTGACGTTCTACGCTCTCTTTTCGCTACTTTTGGCCTACCGAAAATACTTTTCTCTGATAACGCGCCGAATCTTCTTTCAAATAAAATAAACAAGTTTTTGAGAAAAATAAAAACGGCATCAGGCACCACATTAGTGCACCATACCATCCTGCAACTAGCGGGCAAGCAGAACAGATGGTGTGTGAAACGAAGAAAGCCCTCTTGAAGCTTACGGAAGAAGCAGTTCAGTGAAGAATCGCCAGGTTCTTGTTCCGGCAGCACGCGACGGTCTCATCTTCCACGAGAAAAACACCCGCCGAAGCAATGTTCGGCGGACGAAGAGCCACACCCCTCGATCTCATGACACTATGGCCTACGAACGAAGATCGAGAGATTCCCAGATCGGGAGTAATGGCAGTTTATTCGATCGGACAACTCGTCTACGTGAGGAATTTCAGCGGAAGTCCGGCCTTTCATGTAAAACTTGAGTAGAAAAGGCTCTATGTTGTTTGACCAGAAGGTGTCATCCCTCTGAATACGTTGGATATCAATGCCCTTGAGTGTAAATATAACGAAATCACAAAACTCTCTTTGTGTATTGTGTAACTGCCCTTGTATTTGGTAGCAGAAGCTATGGTGGTGATTTGGACCTTTCACACCAGGCTCCTTTTTTTATTTTTCGCCTCATACTCTTTTGCGGTTTCGGTAGGCTATAAGAATCTTTTGGAACGGGGACACTTTACCTCAACGAGGCCATTTGTTCCAAGCAGTCCATCAGGGGATGCTGCTAGAAATCTGTCCTTCATATTAATGAATAAGCCGCACTTTCGCACAGTGCAGTTTTCATGTTCCACGTACAGTTGTAAAGCAGCATCCTCATTGATTCTACCATATTCTGTTGCGGGTGAAGAAAAGTCTTTGGGTACACGATACTTGAAACAAGTCTGGCACTGTACGTTGTGGTTCGATACCCACTAATGTCGTCGTCCTTATAGAGCCTCATCATTTAATCATTACCTCGTCACCTCATATTGCTCTTCATCAACAGTAAGTACAATAGGCTACCGCCATATTACAATCCATGAATTGAAAAATTGAGTCGTTCAGTCCTTCATTATGTTTATTATTTATATAATGTTATTACGTTACATTACCTCGAGACGATCGACGTCCATCGTCGATCTTCAAATATACCTGTATATGAATTAGACGCACAATCACAAAGAACACAGCGTGCCGCCTCTTTTCTTTGGATCGTCTTTTTGAAACCAGCGCAAGCTGGCGTTCTCTCTTCTGAGACGGTTAGAACGGTCACACATAAAACCCGCGTTTCTCCTACCCGGCCGCTTCCTCCTCTCATCATGTGTAGTTGGTTATAACTAAATAAGCTATAATAATGGTGTATATATTCATATTTAGTTTCAGTTTCAGTCAGGGGAAAGGAGGTTCGCGGGAACTAGAGCCGCTAAATGAGCTGCGCTTAGAGTATCGGCACTCCGTTCCCCTACATTGTTGTGGGCGCCGCCATTTTGGTGCTTGTGCAGAGCAGACGCAACTGCCGATCGTCATGATTCAAAAGTGCGACTTCCTCAGCATTAGATTCGGTGTTAGGAGGCTCATGTAATATTGCTTTGCTTTGTCGCGAACTGTTTAAACATTTGTGGAGGACGAAAAAGCGTTTCCTGTGATTTCAGATAAAGCTTCAGATAACTGGCAACCATGATTTTAAGCCACAATATGGCCAAGTGTCGCTACTCTGAAGCGTAGCTAATTTAGTGGCACTAGCGGGAACAATGAGGAAGAGGCAGGCGTCAAAAGGTAGTGGCTTGTGGAACCCACGGGGCTTACGTCATGGCCCCTTCAGGTATTACAAGCTCCTTGAACAAGGGCATGAATAGTGTCATTAAATGAGCTACGCTTCAGAGTAACGACACTTGGGCATATTGTGGCTTAAAATCATGGTTGCCAGTTATCTGAAGCTTTATCTAAAATCACAGGAAACGCTTTTCCGTCCTCCACAAATGTTTAAACAGTCCGCGACAGAGCAAAGCAATATTGCATCAGCTTCCTGACACCGGATCTAATGCTGAGGAAGTCGCACTTTTGAATCATGACGATCGGCAGTTGCGTTTGCTCTGCACAAGACCCAAAATGGCGGCGCCCACAACAATGTTGGGGAACGGAGTGCCGATACTCTAAGCGCAGCTCATTTAGTGGCTCTAGGCACGAAGTGAACTCGGGTGTATTCTTTTCCTTTTCGTCTTTATTGTTTATCGATTTCAATCATATCGAATAATGAACACATTATATCACACTACGCTTGTGTAATTATTTATCTTAGATTTATTAACCTGACCCAGTACTTAAACCATTCATTTGTCGATAGTAAATCTTCCAACATATTTTCTAAATGTGAAGGTAAAAAGACACGGACATTGATGATGATACAGACGCCAACGCCGCCCTCGAAAATTTCTTGAACATTAGAAATCAGCAGTTTTGTCTGCCATCCGGCAGGTAGCGCAACAAAACACCCAAACAGTTTTTAATTGTTTTTAAAATTAACTAAGCTCTACACCTATCAAGAAACCAAAGCAAGATCATTGTGAAAATCTAATACATCGCAATGTATATCTATTCCATACAATAAATGTTATTAGATGCCAATAAATCTGTTTGATGTCCATAAAAGATATGCGTCAAAAACAGGTAAGTTTGAAGGGCTCCTGGAGCGTTATGACTTTGAAAATGAAAAAAAAGCCATCGTCCACTTCTTGGGCAACCATTGTAGTTCTAAATGTTATAAAAGATTTTATCATAGTTTAATTATTTCCTCAGCGGCATTTGAAGCACCGTGACTCGAAGCACAAAAAAGTGCTACGTTTGATATAGAATATCTAAACAAAAAAAATTTACACAACATTATATTTTTTCTGCATATTACCAATTATAAGCACTACATCTGTAGCTAATTTCATTGCCCTAGCGCATGTCATTAAAAACATATTTGTGCTGAACAATTACAATTTTAGGGCAATATTTGGAGAGATGAACAAAACAAAGTAGTGCAAATACCAAAAAAGTATATCGTTACATTCTGCTCCGACATCATCTTAACAAAACTGCTCTATTGGAACCGTGTTATCTTTAATAGATTCTTCATGAAACATGAACCAGCGGAGCAAGTGAGGGTCCGCGCCATCATATTCGCAACGCTACAAATGCGCATGAGCAGTATAAACCAATACATACATAATATCAAATGAAAGAGGATTGCATTGCCTTTCGAACGACATCAATCCCACAAAACAGTATTCAAAAGAAGATGAGTAATGACCTGCCAAAAAGTACCTAAACTGCCACATTCAGTGGGACCGTGGCCTTAAGGGCGTGATTTAGAATTCACGGCCCGTCTTTTTTTTTTTTGAGCGACTATGGCAGTTGTAAACGAGCCACTGGTGAACATTTGATTAGTTCGATGAAAAGGCTAGTAATAATGCTGCTTTTCGTGGGTCAACATATTTTTGCATTTCATGGTTTAGAGACAATGAATATTTTGTTAAGGCATATAAATTACAGGAAGAACACAGGTCTCTCATATATCATTATTTTTGTGTTTTCTTTTTGTGCGAAAGTCTGTACTAAATTTCTGAGAGGATAAATTATTCAAGATGAATGAATGAACTATCGAATGAATGAACTTGAAACAGTGGCTTCAGACACATAACGAGATGATTTTATTTGAATTTGACCAAGCTTGCCCTGGGGTGCGTGGGGATTTTATAATTGTTAGAAAAAATTTCGTCGACAAACAAAATTGTATTGCAAGAAATTAGGTCCTAGCTGTTTTTTTTTCTTCAAGAAAATACACCTGAAGTGCCACGTGTGGAATACGTTAAAATCTGAATGTGATTTTGTCGAATTTGACCTTCGTTTACAAGCTCTTGACTTTCCTTACACGGATATTGCTTTCATTTTACAGGGATTATTCCGTACTACTTTCAGAACAACTTATTTGTAGCTGTTATAGTTATTTTTGCAAAAAATCGCAGCTTTTTTTACGTATTCTACCAAGTGACAGTTAAGATCTTTTTTTGTAAAACTGATAGGTTTTAATTCATCAATCGTGATTTTTTGTATCGCAGAAATTGGACTATAACGTGTATTTTGCTTTTGAGTCTTAATGCCCCCTTAAACAAGTTTGGTCAAATATGAAACAAGTTCAATTTTTTTCTTCTTAATTCTTTTAACTGATGGTAATATTTGTATAGCTGGAGAGCTTTCCCACCCGAAAATGCGAAACCTCGTTTCCTTGTTGTCGCAATAATTATATAAAGGCAGAAGTATTCTTACAACGCATGTTGTTTTGCTAGTTTGTTCATTTTTGATACAAACAAGATACATTTTTGATACAAACAAGATAGAGCTGATAGTACTGGAACAAGCAAGTAAGACAGGAAAGCTACGTCAGAACTTCCAACTCTCAACGCTCTTGTTTTGTTTTACTTGCTTGTTTTCGTCACATTGGCGCAATTTTATCTGTATTATGTAGTCATTATTCTTTTAGCGCCATAATTGATTTATTCGGTATGTATTAGTTGAAAAACAGAGATGTTCTATTTCACGCTAGCTTCTTGCTTGACTCCAGTGTTGCCGATATACAAACTAATTACAAATGAATGCTCCGGGTTTGAAATTACAGCTTTTCGATTTGATTTTCAGGTCGCCACTTACGTCGATTAAATATGATGAAAACATTATTATTAGCTTCCTTGCTATTCGGATGTGCTTTTATGCTCCGAGAAGACAGATACCTCCAAACCAGAGCCTGCTTGGAAAAAACCAAAATATTCTGACATGCAAAATATTTCAAGAGTAAGAAAGCCTAATTTTCCTGTTTCTACGTATGTGAATATTATTCATAATTCAAATATATCAATAAATTTGGAAACTACAAAATGCCTGCATCTATCAGTTGACAAATATATTTGCAAGCACAAAATTCAAGCTACATTTTTAATATACATTTATTGGATTGCGTGTATTGGGATTCAACTTCGGAAACTAAATGTTTCTGGTTAACGGCCTTGAAATCGGTAAATTACATTAAACTTTTTGTTTAATAAATTAACTTTAATAAATTCCTGCTTGTTCGCATACGATGCAGCTAATTTTGATGCCTCGAAATGGGTACTCGGCACTACGTCTATGAAGGGAACTCTGATGACGACTACATGCTCAACACAACCTATCCATTTCAGCTGCGGGGCTATGATTTGGCAAGGAGTCCAAAACGACACCAGGAATGCTCAGAGGGAATCTAAAAATATCACTGAAGGATCGTAAGTTTGAAACTTTACCTTCCTGTTTCTCGTCGTCTGATATTTCATAGAGGTTAGAAACCAGACACTCCTCAGGGTACCACGCTATGAAATAAACTTATACTACAACCTTTTTTACCTAAAATATTTGATATCGTTCTCGTGCATTGAAGAAACCGGTGCAACCCTTTTTCAAGCAGTCATGTTCCTTTCTCGTCGATGATGTGCCTCGCAAAAGAACGGATTTCGTTGATATCTTTACTAGAAACCCGGACTAACGGAATAATGACAACCGATTATCAAGAAAGAAAAAAACAACAAGTGAAGTACTACTTTGTTTGCTTTTCTACAGCAATCTTACTCCCATAGTGTCGATACACTTTTAAAATTTTTATACATTTTTTTCATAAGTCATGTTTTTACCGCGGAAAGAAGTTGAATAAATTCATCACTCTTTTTTGCTTATTTTGGTTGCACGTTAAATAGTTTTACTTTTTTCTTAAATTCTCGCCCCAAATGGGTATCCGCACTTTCGTTACATCGAAAAACAGGTGTTGCAGAAAGTATCAACTTTACAAATAAAAGGTGTTGCCCATATTTCTTGGCCGCTCTAAGACTACCAACATAAAGCATCATAGTGTCACGAATATGCCACAGCGATAAAACATTTAAGGATTGTGATGAAACTCAGAAATATTAGCATCTATACTCGTATTAACCACCAAAACCGCAAAAAAAAAGTCGGGCTTCTTGCTGAACATTAGAAATGTCCCCCTTAACGTGCTCAATTAAAATATGTGTGTGTGTGCATTTTAGATTTGCCTTATGCTTTTGAATTAAGATGCACATGTTTCAATCCCCAAAACTCACCATTTCTTCCTCCAACAACCGTGATGTTGTAAGAACTAGTTCGCTCAGCGCATGAATAATGCCCAAAATATTTCTTTTGTTTCTTGATATGACAACAATTATGGACCACTTGCGACGACACTACAGATACTTACCGAGCACCGATGATTCCAAAACTTTTATCCGTGGCATAGAGCAGGAACGCATGACGACTTTCGCGTGGAATGAAGTACTTCAGTGTGACATATATAAAAGTGCCAAAAAACGACAGGGACAAGGAAGAGTGGAAACAACACTAGGCGTTTCCACTCTCCTTTGTCCCTGTCGTTTTGGCGCTTTCATATATTTGAATATGAACCAACTGGCACAACTTTCCACCTTGTAACTTCAGTTGACAAGGAGAAAAAGTTTCAATTTTAAAAGCTCAGATTTTTTCACATTTGTATCCTAATTCCTGATAGTGATCACAATACGCTTCTGAATTTTTTTTTAATAATTATTATTGTATTTGTGGTTTATGACGTAGGCTTACCGAGAACTATGGCAGATGGGTAAATCTGCAGCCAATGAATGACACTTCAGCAACAGTCCCTACATGGATGGAAGTGAGAGATTATGGTGATTTAACTTGTGAGTTCACCCAATTCATCCAATGCTCAAGTACCAACATTTGTGAAATTCCCCGCCTATAGCTTTGGTGTAAGAATAATACATGTAAAATTTGCTAATTATAAAAAAAAAGTCTAGCTTATTTAAAAATAACATTTGATGAAAATATTCTTCATTATTTAATATTTGTTTTATTTACAGTCATATTTGCCAACATGTCTTTGGTATATTCAGATTACGAGAAATGTGCATTGCTGCAATATAAACATACTGGTGAGTTGAATCTTGTTCATTGAAGACGTTTAGTAATCCTGTTAGTCAAACAAATACTTACATTGTGATCATGCCTCTCTTACCCTCAAAATGTGCAGTAATATCTGTTGCGCGGATTATGGCATTTAATCGCGCATCTGACCCAGTCGCATTCTCGTACGTTCAAATTTAGAAAACTAGTTCACATTATAAAGCGCACTAGAGGACTTGGGTACTGGCAAGATCGAGACGCGCAATCAAAAGCACTCACTTCTCTTTTGCGCCCAGTCGTGAGCGGGCCGTTGGAGCCAAGAACCCAAGGTATGCTTCGCCCATGAGCGTAAGGAGAAAGTTCTGGCTTCACCCACGGCCGCAAAGCTCCCAAACACGCATAGCGACAAAAACGGGCGCGCTGCGCGGCGGTTTCCACGCCGGGAACCGCCGCGCGATGTCTGTTTTTCGCCCGCTCGGCCTGGAGCAGAAAAAGAGAATACGGGAGTTTTCGTAGACCGCGTTTCCTCCGTCCATGCGCTTTCGCAACGAAGGTTGCCGCTGCGCCTGCGGGCATGATGGCCTTGACTGTGGAGTCCCGGGTATCTGCAGGCGGGTTGCGGAGCGCTGGCGAGACTGGAAAACGATCTACGAAAACTCCCTAATAGTGCGTCATCTTTTGAGTGACATGGCTACATCCGCCACAGCAATTTCAAACAGCAAGCAAAAAAAAAAAAAAAAGAAAAGGAAGCTTACTGCTGATTGAGCGAGGCCATCGTCGCGAGTCGATGCGCAGCAACCGAGAAAAAAAGGTTTAGATCTTCTACCTCGTTTTGTTGACGGTGACTGCGCAGGACTCGATGGCACTTCGACCAATGACGCCTCCATGAGTGACAGGAGTAAGACGGTCCAGTCATGGTTACCTGAATTACGGAGTGGCACCGATCGAAACGACGAGACTCTGGGCATACATCGCATCCGCGCATCATTTGTTTATTGAAGCCAGCAGAGAAGCGAGATGATGCAGCACGGTGGTGGCGCCACTTTGAACAAAGAATTTCTACGTTGCCCCACAGAAACCACCAGAAGGCAAATGCTCATGGCGCTCCCCGATTTCCTTGAGTCAGGGGAGAGAGAAGCCGTCGGCGCTGATGCAGCGCGGTGTAGGCATCCCCGGCAGTTTGGCCCGGCTCAACGAAGCGGGCACACGTGGGACAATTCGGCGGTGGCACACCGCCTGCTTCTCACGTCGTCACACAGATACTATATACCGCAGAGAAAAAGCAGCACGCAAGACTTGGAGATGCAAACCCGGTAAGGCCAAGAGCTGATGAGAACTTCCTGCGAGAGCCCGATGTTCCAAGCACCACCGTCACAAACCGCGCTCGGTGCCATATTGAAAGAGAGATGAGTTCGTCAAGCCGTGAGTGTGTACCGTGAGAGAAAGCGGGTGCTGGCCGGCGGCGGATCACGGGGGGGGGGGGGGGGGGGGGGGCGGCGGGGGCGAGGCCGCCTCCCGGAACGCAGTCGACCCCCCCCCCCTCCCCCTTCCTCGGAGTGGCAATTTGACATGGGTGGACCCGCCGGTGCACAAGAAAGAATGGGTCCGCCCCCCCCCCCTAAAACGGAGCTCTGGATCCGCCCCTGTTGCTGGCACGGTGACGCGAAACCCTTGGAGGGACATTGGCCAGCGGTTCTTTTAGCCTGTTCTCGGCTTCCGTTTAATCGGTGCCAAATTTTGCGTGCCAAAATAAGTAGGTGTGAAGACGTGATATTTGTCAAGCTCCAGGCGGAGTTATTTCTGCATCTGGAGATTGTCGTATCATAAAATGCAATATACTAAAAAAAAAAAAGGTGGCAATTTTTTTTGTATTTGTTGCATAAAAAAGATTGCCTTCTTAAGCACGTATGAATTACATTCCGTGAAATAGTAATTAATGTGCTAGTTGGAGCAGCTAGGCAACTTAGAAATTTCCTCAAAGTCTGTTTAACCGAAAAAGTGCACATTTGCTGTGTTGTTTTTAGAGAGATATGAATACTTAATAGAGCTGGGAAACCCTTGAAATATTTATTCGAAGTGTTATATTAAAAGAAAGAAGCTGATGATATTGCCAGATAGCGTTCATTAAGAGAGGTAATGAAAAAACAGCAGTACATCTGGAGCTTTTTGGTCTTCCTCGGTGATTCCTCAGGAAATATTGACGATGATCGGCTTATGTCATGTTTTAATTTTCTACACTCTTTAGAAACAGCAGGTATCCAAGTACTTCATGGAAATACCACTCGTGAGTCAGCCGTGACAACGCATAATGTATTTTATATGCTGAAATTTATACCCTAAAATGTTACAAAAGCCTCACAGATTTACGAGAACCGTAACTTCGATACCTGATGTGGTGGTGCACGTATCGAAAAAATTAAGAAGTGAGATATCTATGTGGTCCACTTTGCGGAATACTCCTGGGTCTGAAAATAGAGATCCTAACATAGCGCTAAATTACCTTCTCTAAAATTGAATAGTTTTTCTTTCCTATTCTGTCATCGCAGCTCAGTGTCAGTTGTTTACTTGGAATAACTTTTCGTTGCAGATAAATGTGAAGTCTGGCGCTACACAGACCCAGGCACCCAAAATACAACAACAGTATGTGAACTTTTTGCGCGAGTACATCTGTCCTACGATAACATTACGATTTATTATGAGCAAGGATGCTACGGAAACAAACATTTGGGACGTCCAAGCTAACAAGGCATTTTAATAATCTCGTAAGCGGTTGAATTCAAATGTGATTTCTGGTGCCTAAAAACAAATAAAATGCAAAAAAAAATAACATCCTGATCACATTGAGAAGATTTTTAAACAAAAATGGGTGCATAATCTGCATTAAAATTAAAATATTGTACGGTAATCTGCTGTACCCAAAGACTGAAAAACACAACTGACGTGTTCTTTTGTGTGTTGCATTTTAACTTTGACGTAATATTATTTGGCGGCTGGCAAGGAGCAGTGTGAGAGATATTTACTAAATTAGGCTGATTTGAATAATCGAGAAGCGGGCAGCGCACATGGCCTGACCCCCTGATGGCTCAGTCTGTGCTCTAACGAACAAGCTTATGCAACGAGAAAGTGTTCCAACCTGTGTCTTTGGCGCATGGGAACTGACAAGCCGGGGATAAGCCATTCAAAGGGGCAACATAGATAACCCGTATGGAGAACAGTAGGGAACGCAAGATGACGAGGCAGCCAAGCGCGTGCCGTCATTGGTTGAGGTCGGGGCAACGTTACTAGATTACCTCAGTTGTGGAACTCCCGCGGAAGGGGTACGCCCCCCCCACTCGCAGTCCGCCTCCCGTAAAGTCCCTCTATCGCCGAGAAAAGTAACGTCATTCATTGTTGTGGAAATGCACAGATACATGACGCGCGCCACTTCTGGGAAGAACATGGCGTTTGAGATCTAGCCCTGATAGCTGCGCTGTGCCGCCATGATCTACCAAGTGCTGCACGTTGCACGTGCCTCGTGCATCAACGCACCTTGCGCTGCCCTAAGCAGAGAAGGGGCTTTAGCCTTCCCGCAGAGCCGTATACACGTTTGCAAGAAGGGCTTCCGTGCGCCGCCATTTTGGGCGATGTTGGCGCCGCCTAACGTTTCCGCCATGCTGGGGTGCGCCAGGGGCACGTCGCACCAGGGTGCGCAATGACAAGATGGCGGCGTTCTGCCGTGGCGCCGACGGCCTGGATTGGCGGCCCTTACTGTTTCGGAACGCAGGGGGAGGTATCCTCCGTTCATTAGCATCCAAATATTGTAGGACGAGGTCATGTTTAAGGGTTGCAGCAATACGT
>JAZHYW010018181.1:0-54202 GCA_037355805.1 Ixodes ricinus
GCCCCCCCGGTTCCCCAACCGACATCCCCAGTCCCGAAGGTCAAGCCGCTTCCTTCCGTCCAGTCCACGTCAGCAGCACTCCTCGCACACACATACAGGCACACGCGCTAGGCGCCACTAGCGTCCATGAGAACGTTCACGTAGCTGACTTATCACCCGCCACTGCCACCACTGCTAATCCCGCCTTCCTCGCAACGCTTCCTTGCCCCCCACCGCTGAATCGTACACAAGCACACCACTCAGATATACCCCGTCCACCCCCCCCCCCTCCTTACAGTTGCCGACGTAAACAGAAACCTCGAAAACCTATGTGGAGCCCACTCGGTGAGCCAAAATGCGCCACCAAGTAATCTCGAAGTCTTACGGCCGTATTCATAAACGGGCCTCGACTCGACACTCCACCTCGACTCACTGGAGTGGAGGAAAGCAGCTCGCCTCCACTCGAGGAGCCATCGGGCTTCACAGACGCGCCTCGGCGTTTCCTCGGCTGAGGAGCTCCTCGAGAACACTTCCTCCACTCGAGGAAACTCGAGGAGACGTGAAAGGCGTCTGGTTACGAGGTTGTAGTCAAAAACGAAGTTGAAAACAATATTGTGGTGTGAATTATGAACATATTAGTTCATTTTATTTGAAGGGACACATTTTACTAACATTGAATTGGGAGTCTGCAAGATTTCTGCTTCGCAGCGCGCATGTTTTATGCGTTGTAGCCGGTTTTCGGACAAACAGCCACAAGCGTTCTCCAGTCTGGCAACGGTGGCGGCCGCTCTCCAGCTTCTGCGTCGTAGAGACAGCTGTAGCTCGGTGCCGTCGTTCATCTCTGCGTCTCGCCCGTTCTTCGCCGTCTCACCTTGTCTCACCGCTTATCTGCATCGCTGTCACCGCCTAGAACGAGCATCTTCACCCTTCCTCTTCGTCAGAGCCCTACAACGATGTCGTTCAACGAAGGTGACAAGGAGCGAGTGGTTCCACGAAAGAGGGAAGCTTCTTCGTCGTACTACTAACAACTCCCCGAAAGAAGCTAAAATTGACGCGTAGAAGAGTCTGCACCAAGTATAACCGCCAGCCGCATGTCCGCCCACGAGTGTTGGGACAACGGTAAACCCAAGTGGAAGAAAACAGACTCCGAGAAGAAGCAGGGCATCCACGCAACAGGTGTGTAAGCAATTTCTACATTCGGGCAGAATAACGCAGTGCGTTCGCAAAATCACATGACAGGACGTGTGTACTAAATAACTCTGCAGGGGACTTTGCTGTGGCCACCTGCAGCGTCCGCAGGAGCTAGTCAAGCACGTTACTGTCGAGGCCGTAGGTGGGCAGTGACAGTGAATTGTCGCTATCTTTGGTGATTCTTGTGCCGACATCGACAACTTCCGTTTGCGTGTTGTGCTATATCCAAGCGAAAATTACGCAGCAAACACTCTGGTTGCGCCACACTACCTTAGCTTGGGCTCCGGCCCCTTTCTTGAGAGTTAGAGAGGCCACCTGGACGTATCTATAAAACGCACGCACGAAACTGACACTAGTGCACGTAGAAGTTACGCTAAGTAGGAGTTTAGAATATGTTAATTAGACCTAGCACCTCATCTCCTTGTGTGCTAATCTTTTGAAGAAAACAAAATCTTGTGCTGGTTTAATTGACTACCAGCTCTCATTTCTTAATTGTAACCTCCTAAGAAATGCCATTATGTGAACATGAGACGTGCTGGAGTCCAGTTGTTGACAGCTGTCTTTTTTCAGGTGTCCATGTTAGTGTGCAACCATTGTCATTTATTTGCGAGGTTAACCAGCGCATTGTACTGGCATGATTAAGCTGGCACAAATTTAATATGGGTAGAAGTATACATTATTGATTTGAAAAATTGTGTGTCCGCAATATGACTGTTGTCGATCACGTTGAGCTACTCCAGTATTTTCCATGCATATCAAGAAACAGCACAGGTATGGCATCACTTGTTTCGCATTTCATTCTTGCAGTTAAGTGTCGAACAACAAATTGTACCACATAAGTTGTAGTATGATTTGTTTTTCTTTTCTGCGTTGTGCTCTGTACATCTCAACTCATGGATGCTGTCACAGGATATTCTTCGGCCTTTCATTGCAGGAGGGGCACTGGTGTCGCACCCGCTGAACAATGAGCCCGTCCCTCCATCTTGTGGGGGCACTGGTGTCCCACATGGCAATGCGGCTGCCAAGCCCGCACAGCAGTGGCGGCACCCGCGCTGGTTGGCCGGTTCTTTCAATGCTGCCAGCCGCCATTCCCGAAGCCACAGTGAACAAGCGTGACGACTGACATGATGCCTGGTAAAAGCTTTAGATTGCATTTGCTACGTACACATGAAGGTTAGTTGCTACTAGATCACACAGCTTCCAATGTTTATTTATAAAAAAAATCTGTCTATGCTCTTCCGTTTATTATTTTGATTTTGGCATACTCTCTCGTAGGAACACTAAAAACTGTGACAATGAGCCGCATTTTCATGAATGCGACTTGTTAGGGGTGCCACGTAGGAACACAGTAAATTCCTTGGGTCTGGATAATGACATGTTTATTGACGAATACGCCACATGTTTGCCCGAGGGCCAACAAGGTCCGAGGTAACAGCACTGTCTCTTTTGACGGTATCACGATTCGGAGTGTGCACTGCCGCTACTGACAGTATCATGGAAAGGAAAGGGTCAGAACAAGGAAGGACGACTTTCATGTTTACCAACAGTTGGCATTTAACATTTCTGTAATGGGGTCGTTGTGACAGTTTCTACCAGTTCTCCGGTGTCTTCACTGTTCCTGTAACACTCGGCGTCAATGTGTTGTGCTTGCCTAGATTCGCCTGCCTCACCGCTGCTGGACTGCGGTGACATCACGGAGGCTGCGGTTGCTGCGTCACCAACCAGGTCCCCGAATCCTCTACCTCTTCAGCCGCCACGTGTGGTCGTCTGAGTGAAGACGACTGGAGGCCGCACCGACTGGAGGAGCTGCACCTGCTGCAGGTGGAGCTACGTCAGTGTCAGGTTGCCTATTAGCAGGCGCAGGCCCAGGTTTTCCATCAGCAGCAGCGTAACAAGCTGGTTCGAGCTTGAGCTGCTCCAGCTCAACAAACTAATCGAGCTCCAACAACTGCTTGTTCTCGGGGCCCAGCCACAACAGTAGGCTGATTTATTCGATTTGTTTCATCTTCCTCTTTAGTAATTACAATGTTTTACATTCTCTTTTGTGTTTAAGAATGCTTTTTTAAAGTCCGTAACTTGCTTCATTTTATCCCTGACCTGAAGTTGTTACGAGTATTGACCGTATCTCGTTCAGTAAAGCCTAGCATTTTTTTTAACTTGTTTCTCGATTGGCTATTTGTAGTGAACATTTTATGCAAAAGGGCAGTTACGTCAGCTTTAAATGTATCCTTTTAAAACTTAAAAAGTAACAGAGTATTTTTCTTTCTTACTAATTACATTGTTTGTATGTTTAGACAATGGGAAGTTAGTCAGCCCCAGTGAGCAACTTATCTCCACTGTAGACGAGATATTCAGCCAGTGTCGTACCACAGCTATTGTGGGGTCTTTAACTTACATCACAGTACTGATACACAACCGCATGCTGTTACAATGATCGTCCACATTGATACAGGCAGAGGCAGGGATTGAACTCAGGATTCCTATGTTCAGCTGTGCGAGCTTTCACTCCACGTGCTCCAAGCTGTGATGCGTTAATGCAGTTGACCACCGATCCCCTTGAAGGAAATATAGGAATCTGTTTTAATGTACAGCCAGATGTTTCCTAAACATTGCCACTATTATTTATGTAATGGCTCTTTTATTATTGTGTAGTCCATGTGCAGCCTCGTTCATTAAATGCTGTTGTCACAAGAGTTTTGCCATAGTTTTCATTGAGTTCAGACTTGTCTCATTTCCTGTCCAGGGGTTTGTGCCTCTCAATCCTCTATGGACTTGCACCGCCTACCAGAGTAAAGTCAACACCACATTGACGAGGCTTGCCCGCTGCCTTTTCATTGCGGAGATGGCGCCGTGTCACCAAGCTTTTGGTTGCTTGTCAAAAGATCCCCAGGTGGTCAAAGTTAATCCTCAGTTCTCTGCTGGGGCGTGCCAAATGCCCGTCCCCCACTGACGGTGCCTTCAGCACCTTCAGCATCGTCAGTGGGGTGTGGGACTGGTGGAGCGGGAAGTGGCTCGTTCTGCAGGCGGGCCAAGTTTTTCAGTGCAAGTCCACCAGTGATCATCACAGCTGACCGTTCAGGCTTGTGCTGCAACCACATGTCGAGGCACGGAAAGTGCCTAGGCCCGCTGCACTGAGTTCCTAGTCCGGAAGTGGGCCTTTTGGTACCTACATAAGACAAGAATGAAGAACCAATACACATCATTTTTTGGTACCTAAATAAGACAAGCAATGAAGAACAATATAGCACAATTATTGTTTGAATAGAAAATGTGAGACTAGTTTGTGGAGTAGTGTATGTCCGATTAATGCTCAGACTAGTGTTTTTGATAGAAAGTGCTGTGTACGATAACACTCTTCAGATGTACACACACAGCTTTTTGTCGTGAGCAGATAATGTCCCTTCGCGCATATTAAGCTTCAGAAAGTCTCTTTTAGATGGCTGCAGGCATCAGTCCGGTTCGGGTGGTATGCTGCACGATATGGACTTATGGTACTAGTTGTATTTTCGGTACACTCTGCTGCTTGCCGAAGGATGTCAATCTGCGAATGGTGTGGTATCGGCGTATGTTTCCTACATTATTGTATATTTCTGTGGACTCGTAAGCCGTGGTCTCATTTAAGCAACAAAATGCCAAGAACCAACAAACAACCAACCTCGATGAACAACAAATGTTATTGAGCAGTGGGTGTTCGCCGTGCAGTTTGGTGGACACGACACAAACACATGCAGACGCAAAAACTGTTTATATATGGGACTGTTGTAGTTACCAATTGCACAGACAACTTAGTGAATGCCACCAAATGAATGCTTTCATGTGTATGTAGAAAGTAAACACTCGCTCATCATTTTCGATTTTAATTTAGTTTTATTTTAAGTCTTCATATTTGAGAATCTGACGATCAAAAAGGTTCATCTGGGATGAGACTGTGTTGTAACACAACATCGTCTCATCCCACATTCACTGAAAATGTGCTTTGGTCATTATCATTCTTGCAAGGAGGGTGCGCTCGGGCCGCTACTATCAGTGTGCTCGGTAACCCGATCGGGAGTTCGTTTTATTTTAACGTATTTCTGTGCTCTCACAAGAGCCGGCAACCGTTTAATGACATCTTTTTTTTTTTTTTGAACGTAAGACGTGCACGCTCGGTCGTGCAAACTGTCGCAGGATACAGATTTGTTTTAAAGTTTTGATTGATATCGTTACGTCAGAGTTTAGACCTACGATATCGCATCTCAGCGTACAGTTTAATTAAGTTTGGCACTACTAACGCAAACAACAGGGGTGAACTTACCTGCACGTTGATGGAGAAGTATCCATTTCTGTTTCGAGAACACTTCCACATCGGGACCGCCGGGTCCTCTTATCAATGCACCCAGTCGCCCCTGGAAACTTCATTTCGCAGCAGCCCCGCACGAACGCATTAAAGTACGCTGCGCCGTGCGGGAACTTCACCGAGCGGGTGAAAATGGTCCGTGCGAGGAGCCGCGAAACTTGCTCCGCAACCCGGCACACTGTCGGCTGCGGCATGTTCACATGGTTCCCGTAACAACTTGGAACGTCCTGGCACCATAAAAGTTCAAAGCAACGAGGAGCTGCAGCATCGTTGAGGGCTGCAGGCCCTGAGTACTCGCGCTCCTGGCAGAGACAGCAGAGTGCTCGCTACGGTCGCCTTCGTGAAGCGGCACCGCACAGGAAATTCGCGGTCACTGAAGTGTTCCAGCGGTTTCAGGTGTTCTCGGAAACACCGTCTCGTCACACGTCTCGATTCGCTGTCGCCTGCGTCGTCGTGGAGGATCTCTTCTGCGCTTAAAACGAAGTGCACGAACTCCGCGAACGACTCGCCGGCCGCCATGACACTCCAAACTCAAGTCGAGGAGCGGCTCGAGGAAGCGACGGAGCTACCTTGAGATTCTCGAGGAATAGACTCGAGTATTTCCTCGAGTCGAGGAGCGTTTGGAGTGGAGGTCGGTTTATGAAGCGCAAAACCGGCCTCGAGTGGAGTTTCGAGTCGAGTTTGAGTCGAGTTCGAGTCGAGGCCCGTTTATGAATTCGGCTGTTAAAGTTTGTGCCGCTATCCGTTCGTCCCCCCTTCTATGTACTTCCTTCCGTCATTTGGCAGCGGCGGCAGCGTCTCGTCAACACTGCTAACCGAACAACACGCCTGTTACAGTTGCTGCTTTGGAGCCTGTGCCCACGTCCGTCATCATCGGCATATCTCGGCTCTGCTGTGGTCTCGTGGCGACTGTCTCTAAGGGCCTACACCTGCCCCGTCATTCGTGGCCTTGCGCTACTGTTTCCACAAGCCTGGGAATCGTGACGGACTCTTTCTGCGCAAGCGCAGCTATTGGCGTCGAGGGCAGATAAGCTGCGGGTTTCTCCGAGCTACGGTCATTTGGCAGCGGCGGCAGCGTCTCGTCAACACTGCTAACCGAACAACACGCCTGTTACAGTTGCTGCTTTGGAGCCTGTGCCCACGTCCGTCATCATCGGCATATCTCGGCTCTGCTGTGGTCTCGTGGCGACTGTCTCTAAGGGCCTACACCTGCCCCGTCATTCGTGGCCTTGCGCTACTGTTTCCACAAGCCTGGGAATCGTGACGGACTCTTTCTGCGCAAGCGCAGCTATTGGCGTCGAGGGCAGATAAGCTGCGGGTTTCTCCGAGCTACGGTCATTTGGCAGCGGCGGCAGCGTCTCGTCAACACTGCTAACCGAACAACACGCCTGTTACAGTTGCTGCTTTGGAGCCTGTGCCCACGTCCGTCATCATCGGCATATCTCGGCTCTGCTGTGGTCTCGTGGCGACTGTCTCTAAGGGCCTACACCTGCCCCGTCATTCGTGGCCTTGCGCTACTGTTTCCACAAGCCTGGGAATCGTGACGGACTCTTTCTGCGCAAGCGCAGCTATTGGCGTCGAGGGCAGATAAGCTGCGGGTTTCTCCGAGCTACGGTCATTTGGCAGCGGCGGCAGCGTCTCGTCAACACTGCTAACCGAACAACACGCCTGTTACAGTTGCTGCTTTGGAGCCTGTGCCCACGTCCGTCATCATCGGCATATCTCGGCTCTGCTGTGGTCTCGTGGCGACTGTCTCTAAGGGCCTACACCTGCCCCGTCATTCGTGGCCTTGCGCTACTGTTTCCACAAGCCTGGGAATCGTGACGGACTCTTTCTGCGCAAGCGCAGCTATTGGCGTCGAGGGCAGATAAGCTGCGGGTTTCTCCGAGCTACGGTCATTTGGCAGCGGCGGCAGCGTCTCGTCAACACTGCTAACCGAACAACACGCCTGTTACAGTTGCTGCTTTGGAGCCTGTGCCCACGTCCGTCATCATCGGCATATCTCGGCTCTGCTGTGGTCTCGTGGCGACTGTCTCTAAGGGCCTACACCTGCCCCGTCATTCGTGGCCTTGCGCTACTGTTTCCACAAGCCTGGGAATCGTGACGGACTCTTTCTGCGCAAGCGCAGCTATTGGCGTCGAGGGCAGATAAGCTGCGGGTTTCTCCGAGCTACGGTCATTTGGCAGCGGCGGCAGCGTCTCGTCAACACTGCTAACCGAACAACACGCCTGTTACAGTTGCTGCTTTGGAGCCTGTGCCCACGTCCGTCATCATCGGCATATCTCGGCTCTGCTGTGGTCTCGTGGCGACTGTCTCTAAGGGCCTACACCTGCCCCGTCATTCGTGGCCTTGCGCTACTGTTTCCACAAGCCTGGGAATCGTGACGGACTCTTTCTGCGCAAGCGCAGCTATTGGCGTCGAGGGCAGATAAGCTGCGGGTTTCTCCGAGCTACGGTCATTTGGCAGCGGCGGCAGCGTCTCGTCAACACTGCTAACCGAACAACACGCCTGTTACAGTTGCTGCTTTGGAGCCTGTGCCCACGTCCGTCATCATCGGCATATCTCGGCTCTGCTGTGGTCTCGTGGCGACTGTCTCTAAGGGCCTACACCTGCCCCGTCATTCGTGGCCTTGCGCTACTGTTTCCACAAGCCTGGGAATCGTGACGGACTCTTTCTGCGCAAGCGCAGCTATTGGCGTCGAGGGCAGATAAGCTGCGGGTTTCTCCGAGCTACGGTCATTTGGCAGCGGCGGCAGCGTCTCGTCAACACTGCTAACCGAACAACACGCCTGTTACAGTTGCTGCTTTGGAGCCTGTGCCCACGTCCGTCATCATCGGCATATCTCGGCTCTGCTGTGGTCTCGTGGCGACTGTCTCTAAGGGCCTACACCTGCCCCGTCATTCGTGGCCTTGCGCTACTGTTTCCACAAGCCTGGGAATCGTGACGGACTCTTTCTGCGCAAGCGCAGCTATTGGCGTCGAGGGCAGATAAGCTGCGGGTTTCTCCGAGCTACGGTCATTTGGCAGCGGCGGCAGCGTCTCGTCAACACTGCTAACCGAACAACACGCCTGTTACAGTTGCTGCTTTGGAGCCTGTGCCCACGTCCGTCATCATCGGCATATCTCGGCTCTGCTGTGGTCTCGTGGCGACTGTCTCTAAGGGCCTACACCTGCCCCGTCATTCGTGGCCTTGCGCTACTGTTTCCACAAGCCTGGGAATCGTGACGGACTCTTTCTGCGCAAGCGCAGCTATTGGCGTCGAGGGCAGATAAGCTGCGGGTTTCTCCGAGCTACGGTCATTTGGCAGCGGCGGCAGCGTCTCGTCAACACTGCTAACCGAACAACACGCCTGTTACAGTTGCTGCTTTGGAGCCTGTGCCCACGTCCGTCATCATCGGCATATCTCGGCTCTGCTGTGGTCTCGTGGCGACTGTCTCTAAGGGCCTACACCTGCCCCGTCATTCGTGGCCTTGCGCTACTGTTTCCACAAGCCTGGGAATCGTGACGGACTCTTTCTGCGCAAGCGCAGCTATTGGCGTCGAGGGCAGATAAGCTGCGGGTTTCTCCGAGCTACGGTCATTTGGCAGCGGCGGCAGCGTCTCGTCAACACTGCTAACCGAACAACACGCCTGTTACAGTTGCTGCTTTGGAGCCTGTGCCCACGTCCGTCATCATCGGCATATCTCGGCTCTGCTGTGGTCTCGTGGCGACTGTCTCTAAGGGCCTACACCTGCCCCGTCATTCGTGGCCTTGCGCTACTGTTTCCACAAGCCTGGGAATCGTGACGGACTCTTTCTGCGCAAGCGCAGCTATTGGCGTCGAGGGCAGATAAGCTGCGGGTTTCTCCGAGCTACGGTCATTTGGCAGCGGCGGCAGCGTCTCGTCAACACTGCTAACCGAACAACACGCCTGTTACAGTTGCTGCTTTGGAGCCTGTGCCCACGTCCGTCATCATCGGCATATCTCGGCTCTGCTGTGGTCTCGTGGCGACTGTCTCTAAGGGCCTACACCTGCCCCGTCATTCGTGGCCTTGCGCTACTGTTTCCACAAGCCTGGGAATCGTGACGGACTCTTTCTGCGCAAGCGCAGCTATTGGCGTCGAGGGCAGATAAGCTGCGGGTTTCTCCGAGCTACGGTCATTTGGCAGCGGCGGCAGCGTCTCGTCAACACTGCTAACCGAACAACACGCCTGTTACAGTTGCTGCTTTGGAGCCTGTGCCCACGTCCGTCATCATCGGCATATCTCGGCTCTGCTGTGGTCTCGTGGCGACTGTCTCTAAGGGCCTACACCTGCCCCGTCATTCGTGGCCTTGCGCTACTGTTTCCACAAGCCTGGGAATCGTGACGGACTCTTTCTGCGCAAGCGCAGCTATTGGCGTCGAGGGCAGATAAGCTGCGGGTTTCTCCGAGCTACGGTCATTTGGCAGCGGCGGCAGCGTCTCGTCAACACTGCTAACCGAACAACACGCCTGTTACAGTTGCTGCTTTGGAGCCTGTGCCCACGTCCGTCATCATCGGCATATCTCGGCTCTGCTGTGGTCTCGTGGCGACTGTCTCTAAGGGCCTACACCTGCCCCGTCATTCGTGGCCTTGCGCTACTGTTTCCACAAGCCTGGGAATCGTGACGGACTCTTTCTGCGCAAGCGCAGCTATTGGCGTCGAGGGCAGATAAGCTGCGGGTTTCTCCGAGCTACGGTCATTTGGCAGCGGCGGCAGCGTCTCGTCAACACTGCTAACCGAACAACACGCCTGTTACAGTTGCTGCTTTGGAGCCTGTGCCCACGTCCGTCATCATCGGCATATCTCGGCTCTGCTGTGGTCTCGTGGCGACTGTCTCTAAGGGCCTACACCTGCCCCGTCATTCGTGGCCTTGCGCTACTGTTTCCACAAGCCTGGGAATCGTGACGGACTCTTTCTGCGCAAGCGCAGCTATTGGCGTCGAGGGCAGATAAGCTGCGGGTTTCTCCGAGCTACGGTCATTTGGCAGCGGCGGCAGCGTCTCGTCAACACTGCTAACCGAACAACACGCCTGTTACAGGTTGGTATTTCTTACATTTTTCCTACTCCGACCGAGTTCATGCTGCTGCTGCTGCCGCTGCCATTTTCACTGTGACTGAAATAGCCTAAATAGCGTTTTTGTCGCGTTCCTCGCACTGCGTGGATGATGTCTGGCACCTGTTCGTCTTGCCAGGTACCTTTCCTCGAGGAGGACGGGTCGGTAGAATGTAGCGAATGCGCGTGCAGATATCACTTCGGCAAGTGTGCCGGTGTGACTAAGAAATCCTTTGGTGGGAAAAGTGAAGTGGCAAAGACGACATGGCGATGTCCCTCTTGCAGAGGCGCTGGATCGCGTTCTACCAACAGTGGGGATGAGCAACCGGAACTTGATGTAAAATCCTTACTCGTATCCATCAACCAGAGGCTGGACAGTCTCCCTATGTTGAAAGAGAAAGTGGACAGCATGGAACGGTCTGTCCAGTTTCTGTCGAAACAATTCGATGACTTTGAGAAAAAAATCAAACAGCAGGAGACTGAAATCAAAGAACTGAAAAAGAGGGTGTCAGATCTGGAGGAGAAAGATAAAATGAACAGAGCAGCAAATGATGAACTCCAGAAAGAAGTGAATGACCTAGAATTTCGAAGCAGGCGCTTGAACCTAGAAGTTCATGGTATTCCGGAGGTGCAGGGTGAGAACTTGATTACTCAGCTAAACAAAGTTGCTGACAAAATGCAGGTCCCTCATCTAGAAGGGTCCGATGTTGTAGCTGTACACAGGTTGCCGGCAAGGCAAGACCACGTCCCCGGAATAATCATTCATTTTGTAAGACAAGATACCAGGGATGCATGGCTGAAGAAAAAAAGCACTCTGAAGAATACTACCCCACGTGTTTTCATTCAAGAAAACCTCACTCGTTTTAACAGAGAGCTTCTTCGGGCCACTAAAGACCGGGCCAAAGCAAAAGGCTACGCTTTCGCGTGGTACGGGTATGGAAAAGTTCTCGTTCGAAAGTCGGAAGGTGCGCGTGCAATTCCAATCAGAAGCCTGGATGATCTTAACAAGCTGTAGATAAGATAGGTTGGGCGTTTCTGTCTGTATTTTTTGTTGTTTCTGTGCACATGAACAACTCTGACGTTTGCTTTCCTTCTGATTTGGGAAGATCCTTTAAAAACAAGACAAACAAACCATTTTCTGTTTTACATTTAAACGTGCGGTCGGCGCGTAATAAAAGTGATGAGCTTGGTATTTTTCTTAATGACTTCGGGTTTTCTTTTGACGTGATTATGCTGACCGAGACGTGGTTCACGCAAAATTCAGATGTTTTGGACTTTGATAATTATGCGACATTTTATTTAAATCGTTGTTCAAGGCGCGGTGGTGGAGTTGCCATGTATATAAAAAAAGAAACACAGTGCAATCTTATGACAGACATCACTACTATGACTGAAAATTATGAATCTCTCTGTGTGCAACTCGGAAACACTGTTCTTGCGGTAATGTATAGACCTCCAAGTGGTGATTCATCTGCTTTTTTAGGATTTCTTGAAAGACTTTTTCAGTTTGTTGGTGAAAACGGCTACAGTCTAATTTTAGGTGGTGATTTCAATATAGATATGAATTGTGCTACTGTTCGCCAAGTTGAGTTTTCTTCTCTGTTTCAATCTTTTGGTTTTTTTAATGTGATCACAAATTCTACTAGAGTCACGTCACTCAGTGAAACGCTTCTTGACTTATTTATCACAAATATAACTCGGACCCGGATTTCTGCGGGTGTAGTGTGTTCTGATATTAGTGATCATCTACCAATTTATTTTTTTGCTGATATTCATAACTTAGGAAAAAACCCGTGTCATGAAAATGCATACTTTTCTCCAGTTGTTAACGTGGAAACGCTAGATGTGTTCAGACGCCGTGTAGAATCTGAAAACTGGGACGATGTGCTTTCGAAGGACTCGGCCGATGAAGCGTACGATAGTTTTATGCATCAGTTTTGTTCTTTATATAAAGAGTGCTTTAAACTTCGAAAGATAACACCATCAAAGAAGTCTAGAAAGCCGTGGGTTACCAAGGATATACTAAAAATGATAAAAAAGAAAAACAATCTATATGCGCGTTTTTTGCGCACGAAAGATTTAGATGTGCTTAAAATGTTTAAAAGATGTCGAAATGAGATAACCAGTGCGTTAAGAAAAGCAAAAAGTTCGTATTACTATAAAATGTTTTATAATGAAAATAGAAGTGACGTTATCTGGAAAAAAATTAATTTCATTTTAGAACGAAACAGCACCGAAAACATTATGAAAGAACTTGTAATTGAAGGAAATAGGTTGACTGGAGTCGAGTTAGCAAATGAGTTTAATGACTATCTTACGAATCTTTTTTCCCCTACTCAATTAACCAGTGGCGCTATTTGTTTAACTCAACGTATTGCAGAGAACTGTTTCTTATTTCCTACTGATGAGAGTGAAGTACGTTCGGCGTTCCTAAATCTTAGAAACAGTAAATGTACCGATTTTAATGGAATACAGCTGCAGCCGGTAAAATACGTGATAGATATTATTACGCCGTGTCTCACACATATCTTTAATTTGTCGCTCTCGACCGGCGTTTTTCCTAAGGGTATGCAGGTTGCAAAGGTCTCTGTTCTATTTAAGTCCGGAGATAGAAATAATATGTCCAATTACAGACCGATTTCAATCTTGCCCGTCTTTTCAAAAGGCTTAGAGAAGATTATATATGTCAGACTTAACAATTTTTGTGAAAAGAATGCGATACTTACTGATTCTCAATATGGTTTTCGAAAAGGTCGCTCCACAGAACTGGCTCTTCTACAGCAAAAAGAAATTATCCTAAACAATATTGAAAACAAACTTTTAACGTTGGGGATTTTTATTGATTTCTCGAAAGCCTTTGACCGGTTAAATCATAAAATTCTACTAGAAAAACTAAATTTTTATGGAATTCGAGGGCATTCTCTTGCACTAATTGAAAGCTACTTGAGCCATCGGCAACAAATAGTTGAAATAAACGGGTTTTCTTCATTACTGAAACCAGTTCGCACCGGGGTACCTCAAGGTAGCGTCTTGGGGCCGCTGCTTTTTAATTTGTTTATAAACGATATAGTCGCTATTGCAAGTAATACCTCATTTGTAATTTATGCCGACGATACCAGTATATTTTTTTCCGGGAACAACATTGATAGATTAGTTTCGGATGCAAACATTTGCCTAGAAAAGCTTAGTTCGTGGACTGCTTCAAACTTATTAAAAATAAATGAAAGTAAAACGAAAGCGGTTATATTTAAATCAAAAGGTACAGTGTGTAACGCCACTGCAAAGTTAATATTAAACTCCGCGGAAGTTGAATTTGTAAGTACTGTTAAAACTTTAGGTGTAATTTTTCACGAACATTTGCTATGGGACTCCCATATTCAACACCTGACACTAAAACTCTCAAATATCGTAGGCGTTCTATATAGGCATCGCCATATACTACCACCTAGTGTAAAACTTCTAATTTATAATGCGTTATTCAACTCTCGTATTGCCTATTGCCACCTAGTGTGGGGAACTACGACCAGTACAAACATTAATAAACTGTTTTTATTGCAAAAAAGAGCAATTCGTACCGTAGCGAATACGTCGTATTATGCACACACTGAACCACTTTTTAATAAACATAAAGTAATCAAAATTCAAGAATATTTTAAATATAAACTTGCGACAGTCTACGTGGCATCCCTTAAATTTTCTGATCATCCATTACCACGGATTTCTAAATTAAGTGTAAAAACTATTATGTATGAAGTACGTAGCGCCGGATCCTGGAGAGTACCTCGTCCTAGAACAAACTACGGGCTTCAAATGTTAGAACATACACTTCCCACAGTACTTAACCTTTTAAAAGAACACGATGTCTGTCTTGATAGACTTAATAAGAAAACAATACGCAAAGTATTTGTGTCAAACTGATTTTTTTACTCTTCTTTCCTGCATTGCAGTGATTGTTTTTTCCGTCCACTAGTCTAGTATTATTTTTTTCCTGTCGGCCGATCTGCCTATAGGGGGCAGGGGCTTTGTCAAGCTGCACCTTTGCAGCTTTTTCCCCTGTCTCCATCACCCATATGTATCATGGGAGTAAATAAACGAATTGAATTGAATTGAATTGAATTATGTTTAATTACTGTTACCAACATACTCGTTTTGTATTACCTCCCCCTCTCCCTTTATTTCTGTCCCCTTCCAATGCCTTCAAGAAAAAAAGATCAATTTTATTTAACCTTTTGGCTGGATCTCACCCGTCATGGAGATGGAAACTTCGTTCCTGATATATGACTAGGTTAGGTTGTCGTTTACCCGACGTTTCGGGACCAGCTCGGTCCCTTGTTCACGGGTGAGTGACGAAAAGAAAAGAACACGCGTCGCTGAATGCACATACGGATGTAGGGGGCTTTGCTCACGTCACTCAGTCCCGAGACGTATCTGCTGGGCAGGGAGCCCGAAGAACGATTCACGTTCCCCCTTCTGTGCTGGATAAACCAAGACTCAACGAAGAGCCGCTTTCGCCAATTCCTCTCCAAGGCCAGCACGGTGCTTCCCTCGAAGTCGACTGTGTGGCCGACTGCTGCGTGCTCCGCGAGGGCGCTTGTCTCCACATCCTTCTTCCTAACATCATACTTGTGTCGCGTAAGCCTCTCTGCGAAGTTCTTACTTTCGCCAACGTATGAGGCCGGGCAATCTTTGCATGGTATGCGGTAGACCAAGCCTTGGGCCCTTTCTTTGGGGGCCGATCCGTCGGGAGGGGAAGGCGATGACCGATTGTCGACACGGGCTTATGAGTCACCGCAATGCCGTAGCGACCGAGGACGCGGGAAAGAGTCTCGCTGGTGCGGCTAATGTAGGGGACACAGACGCGATCGGAAGGGGACTGCTGCGCCCTAGGGGTGGATGCCTGGATTTCTCGAGTATCCGATGAATAAACCGTTTAGGGTAGCCGTTCTTGCGGAGATCCGATGTTACGACCTTGATTTTCTCCTGGAGGCTTTTCTTTTTGGAGCAGGTGGCGAAGGCGCGCCTGAAAAGTGCAGAGGCCACCAACGCTTTATGACATCGGGGGTGGTGGGAATAAACCCCAAGTATCTGCCAGTGTGGGTTGGCTTCCTGTAAACACAGAAGCTTAGCCCACTGCCATTCCTGGTTACCAGTACATCCAGAAAGGGAAAGGAACCTTTGTCTTGGCGTTCGACCGTGAATTGTAGCGAGTCATCCGCCGAGTTCAGGTGCTTTAGAAGACGATCCACCTCACTGGTTTTAACGACGCAGAAACAGTCGTCCACATAACGCAGGAACGTTCTGGGATTAGGCTCGAAAGTGTAGAGACCCTTGCGTTCGGTGGCCCCCATTGTGAGGTTTGCCATTGTCACAGATATGGCTGCCCCCATGGCTCTGCCGATGGATTGCTTGTAGTACTTCCCGTTAAATGAGAAGTATGCGCTGTTTAGGCAGAGCTCTAGTAGTCGGCAGATCTCGTCAACTGATAGGCACGTCTCTCCGGGAGTTTTTCGTCTGCCGAGAGGGCACTTCTTGCAACAGATACCGCCAATGGCACTGGGATGCTGGTGAACAAAGACACCACGTCAAAAGAGACGAGGCTCTCGTCATCACGCAGCTCTAAATCGGAAACAAGCTCTCTGAAGTGACTAGAGTTTTGCACTTACGTTGGTGTCTTTCCGGTGAGGGTGAGAGAAGCCTGCGGAGGTAGTTGGAGACGGTGCGCAAAGGTGACGTTGTGAAGTCAACAATAGGTCGAAGTGGTACACCGGCCTTGTGTATATTGGGGAGACCGTACAACGCCAGGGTGGATCCGTTCCTGCAGATGAGCCTCATGTAAATGCTGCGGAAGTCAGGGTACTTCTGGAAGATGATTGCCAGTGTTTTTTGAGCGTTTCTTGCACTTTTCTCGTTGGATCTCTTGGCAAGGAAGTGTAGGCACTGCTGCCAAGGAGCTAAAGCAGCTCTTGGTCATACTTCTCCTGTCCATGACGACGGTGGCGTTTCCCTTGTCTGCCCGCAACACTACGATGTTTTTGTCCCCCTTGAGGCAAAGGTTGCCCGGCCTCATACGTTGGCGAAAGTAAGAACTTCGCAGAGAGGCTTACGCGACACAAGCATGATGTCCGATAGAAGGATGTGGAGACAAGCGCCCTCGCGGAGCACGCAGACGCAGCCGGCCACACAGTCGACTTCGAGGGAAGCACCGTGCTGGTCTTGGAGAGGAATTGGCGAAAGCGGCTCTTCGTTGAGTCTTTGTTTATCCAGCACACAAGGGGAACGTCAATCGTTCCTTGGGCTCCCTGCCCAGCAGATACGTCTCGGGACTGCGTGACGTGAGCAAAGCCCCCTACATCCGTATGTGCATTTAGCGACGCGTGTTCTTTTCTTTTGTCACTCACCCGTGAACAAGGGGCCGAGCTGGTCCCGAAACGTCGGGTAAATGTTTATTAAATTTTTGGTTAGAGTTCCTATTTTTCGCTTCATGTCTATTCGTAACCAGGCAGAGGGCTGCCGAACGTTTACCTTCAGGTTAGGTTGTCTAAAGAAAGTTGATGTTAGCCATAAATTGCTACCTGTTGCAGTCGTGGAACGCCTTTGTCGCGGCTACTTGTCGCAGCAGCAAGATATTGCCGCGCGCGCAGCTTGCCAAGTAGGCAGCGCGCGCGTGGCCTAACGGTTATCGCGCCTGCCTCCCACGCGAAAAGCCAGGGTTTGATTCCTGGGAGCGACGTGTATTTTGTTTATTCCTGCAATTTAGTGTTCTGGAAAATTCGAGAATCCTGTTGTTTGTTCGAGGTCCGAATGTTCTACGCGTCGAACCTTTCTACGCCGATTATTCCAGAAGCCCACGCGTGTACATAAGGGGTTTCGCGTGGCGAGCCAAAGTCAGTTTTCGCCCCAGCGTTCGACTCTGCTGTCACGCCGACTTCGACGCCCGCGACGCTCTCCTTCCTTCTGTTCCCCTTTTTATTTTTGGGCACAAGTTCGCCCCATTAAACGTTTAGTTTCTTCAGTTATTATCGCCTCATCACTTGTCATTCGTGACATTTTGGTGGAGGTGCGGGGTACCGCATTCTATGCCCGTCGAGCGTACCCCTCCAAAGACATCCCGGCCAAGCGACGTGCTCAGCCCCGGAAGGCTACCCTTCGCCGAAGACACCGAAGCCCGAAGAAGCCGTCGTATCAGAGGCCAGTCTCCTGAATTGGGTTTGCTGCCGGACAAGCCCAAGCCGAAGAAGACGACGATGGCCAACCAGTCGCAGACCCCCGCCGCTCCTGCCGTCGTCTACCTACCCGTCGCTCCTCGGACACCGGCTCCCTTCCACGGCGAAATCCACGAAGACATCGACGACTGGGTCCAACAATACGAACGAGTGGCCCGTCATAACGGGTGGACACCGGAACAGTGTCTACAGAATGCTTACTTCGCCTTGGAAGCAACCGCCCGGAACTGGTTCGAGAACCACGAAGCATCGATCACCTCCTGGGAGCAACTCAAGGCTGAGTTGCGAAGAACATTCACGAACCAACAACGAAGAGAACGCGCGGAAGAGCTTCTTCAAGCGAGGATCCAAGGCCCTAACGAGAGCGTCGTTAGCTTCGTGGAAGATGTCCTGCGACTCAGCAACCGCGCCGATCCTCAAGCATCCGAAGCAAAGAAGCTCAGAGTCTTGATGCGCGGCGTGAAGGAAAACATTTTCGGTGGTCTTGTGCGGAGCCCGCCTACCACCGTCCAAGGCTTCATGACGAAGGCCACCAACATCGAACGTGCCCTTCAAGCTCGAGCCGCCCACTATCACCGAGTTCCCGGCGTCGCTGCCTTTTCGTCTTCCGGCTGCGACACCACGGACATCCGCGAGATAGTCCGGGACGTCGTCCGGGAGGAGATCAAGAAGCTCCTACCTGCCGCCGCAAGCCCAGCTTCGCCCTCAATCGCCGAGATTGTCAGGGAAGAAGTCCAGCAAGCGCTGCAGCCTGAGGTTCTCGTCAGCACCGCTCCGGAACCACCGACGCTGAGTTACGCCGCAGTGGCCCGACGGCCACCGCCTCCTCCTCGCACCTATGTCGCGCCGCCCCAACGTCAGTCTCCTGCGCCGCAGCACGACCGCCGCCGCGACGACCAGGTCCAGTACGCCTGCCCGGAGCCTCGCGCACCCCGCAAGACCGACGTGTGGCGAACGCCCGACCGACGCCCACTGTGCTTCCATTGCGGGGAAGCGGACCACACCTACCGCCGATGCCCATACCGACGACTCGGGCTACGCGGGTTCCACCCGAACGACCCGCGCCCCCGTCATGGTGAACGCCCTACTGAGATCGACGAGTACCTGCGACGGCCCCAGTCCCCCGAGCCTGCGTCCCGCCGAGAGTTCCGGTCGCCGTCGCCGCGACGTCCAGCTTCGCCAATGCACCGACCCCGACGTGAAAGCCTGTCGCCCCTCGCTCCTCGCCGGGGAAACTAGGCGCGGCAACCCCTGGAGGTGGAGTTGCCGAAGACGACCGACGTAAAGAGCCTCCAAGAACGACGGAGCGCTCCCACTCTCCCGACACTACGCATCACAACGACGACCCTGCATCGGTGTCCAACAACCTGAACGTTGTTATCGACGGTCTCGACGCATCAGCACTCGTGGACACCGGAGCAGACTACTCAGTCTTGAGTGGGAGGCTCTCCCGCCGCCTTCGAAAAGTCATGACGCCGTGGGATGGACCCCAAATACGAACCGCAGGAGGACATCTCATCCAGTGGCGTAGTAACGGGGGGGGCCGGGGGCCGTGGGCCCCGGGTACCAGGAGTCTCAGTCACGAGGGGGGTGCCACTTATGGCGGCAATCCCCCCGGCTTGACTGGTTCGTAAGTGGCAAAGAATGTGTAGACGCATGAGGTCACCACTCTTCCATCACGAACGTGTCTGGTGCAGAGTCGCAAAACTGGCTTGGCTCGCGCAAAGTCATCGCGCACCGGCGGAAAAAACAAGCGCGGAAAGTGCGGGAGCACTCGAGAAAGAGCTGTGCCCGGGCACGCCGAGCCAACGCCACCTAGTCTACGCCAAACCCAGCGCAACACGACGCTGGCTTGCGCCGACCACGGCCGGACTGCGCCGAGACAGCAAGAGAAGGCGCCAGACGAAGAAGAAAGAAATCACACGAAGGTCTTACACGAAGGGAGTCGCGGGGAGGGGGTAAACGTGTTGGGTAAACTCTCAACGTGTCGTCTCCCTCACCCCGGACTCTCACCCATGGCTGTCCACCCGTGCACGGCACCGCACCACGCGCCGAGGGGGAAGTGCCGAGAGGAGGTGCTGGCGAAAGGCTTCTGCTCAGCAAGCTCCCTCGCTCTCTGACCCCGCCGTAAGTTCTAGAAGCGCGTCGCTCGCCGTCGGGAGGCGGTCACAATGTAGTGTTCTGGCAAGTGAATTCGTAATGTTGTGACGGCGACGGCGTTTCCCTGTTGCCACAGCGTGCCATGACTGGAGACCGTCGAGCTTCCGGAAATCTGCGTGGACGGACTGGCTTCAGCGCCGCAGTGTACCGTATGCCAACGATTGTTTGATTGCATTACTTTCCATTTTAAGGCGTGCGGTTTAGAGGCTCGTTTTAGCGACAACATCTTACCGAATTGCCTCGAAACTCTGTTTAGAGAAAATGGCGGCCGCCGGCATGCTGTTGCTTGCCGAATCGTTAGCGGTGAACCCTTGGCGGTGCACGCTCGAGCTTGATATTATATCATATTTTCCCGGAGCGATACCGAGGGTGACCACAAGGTCTGTTTGGAAGCCTAGCTTGCCGCCGCGTACAGACCGCATTTCTCTAAACTGAGCCTTCACGTTCTCTAAACCAGAGGTGTGCAAAGGGGGGTCGCAGGACGATGTCTGGGGGTCGCGGGGTATCAGGGAGCCGACGAGGTGCCGATGGCGCTTTGACACTGCTTCAAATATTTTACTGCCAAGTGCTACCCGCATGTCTTTAAAGGGATACTGGAATGAAAATTGAAATTTGACTATCGTGTCCATAAATTAGTTGAATGTGACCTATAATACCCGTAAAGCGTTTCATTTGCACGAGAGCGCGTGCAAATGAAACTGTATTTATTATTTCATTATCGCTGCGTGACCTCGCGTCGCGGTTATGGCTTTTAGCTTTGCGGTCTCGGGGAGCGGGGGGGGGGGGGGGTGACAAAAGACCTAAGGGCCCCGGGTGCCAGATGGTCTAGCTACGCCACTGATCTCATCACGCCCGTCGGAAGATGCACCGCCCGCGTCGAGATTCACGGCGAGACATGTCCGGTAAAGTTCGTCGTTCTACAAGACTGTTCCAGAGATGTCATTCTTGGCATGGACTTTCTGTGTGAATACGGCGCCGTCATCGACCTGGGTGAGAACAGACTGACGCTGCGGAAGCCTGTTCCGCCTTCAGAGAAACCCCAAACAGCGTCAGCCGCCGTCCGAGTCGCCACCGACCACGTGAACCTGCCGCCGCGATCAAGTGTTGTCGTACCCGTCGTGGCCGATACAGCTACCTGCGGCGAAGTTGTCCTGGAAGGCAACCTTCAATTGCTCCTGGGAAGAGGAATAGGCGTCGCAAGAGGAGTAGCTGAACTTCAGGATGGGCGGACTGTGGTCCTCGTCACGAACTTCCGACAATGAAACGCAACACCTCACGAAAGGTGCAGCCGTGGGCCACGTCGAGGAACTTCGAAACGCCGCCGAACTCGCCACGATTACTGACGAAACCTCGCCACCTCAGCAAGACAGTACGTCGCCAGCGCAGCTCGACATTGACCCTAAGCTTCCGGGCCCGAAACGACGGCAGCTGCTTAACCTCCTCGCCGAATACCGCGACTGCTTTGCGACGTCGTCGAAGGTACGCCAAACCGCCGTTGCGAAGCACCGCATCGTCACCGAGGACGACGTGCTCCCTGTGCACCGATCGCCGTACCGAGTCTCCGTAAAAGAACGGGAGGTCATTCAACAGCAAGTAGAAGAAATGCTGAACGACGACATAATCCAGCCTTCAAGTAGTCCGTGGGCCTCTCCAGTCGTGCTGGTTAGGAAGAAGGACGGAACGCTTAGGTTCTGCGTTGACTACCGGCAGCTGAACGCGGTGACGAAGAAAGACGTCTACCCACTTCCCCGCATCGACGACACTCTAGACCGGCTGCGCCACTCTCGATATTTCTCATCGATGGACCTAAAGAGCGGCTACTGGCAGATCGAAGTCGACGAACGGGACCGAGAGAAGACAGCTTTCGTCACGCCGGATGGCCTGTACGAGTTCAAGGTGATGCCTTTCGGCCTATGCACGGCGCCGGCAACATTCCAGCGTGTCATGGACACAGTACTGGCAGGGCTGAAGTGGCAGAGCTGTCTCGTCTACCTTGACGACGTTGTAGTGTTTTCAAGTGACTTCGACGAGCACTTGCGACGACTCCGAGCTGTTCTCCAAGCCATTCAGACCGCCGGACTCACACTCAAGCCGTCAAAGTGCCGGTTCGCCTATGACGAACTGAAGTTCCTAGGCCACGTGGTTAGTAACCAAGGCGTCCGCCCAGACCCCGAGAAGACTCGCGCCGTCGCGGCATTTCCAGCGCCGACAGACAAGAAGGCCGTGCGAAGATTCCTTGGACTTTGTGCCTACTATCGACGCTTCGTTCGGGATTTCGCAAGGATTTCCGCACCGCTCACAAAACTCACGAAGGACGCCGAGAAGTTCAAATGGGCCGAGGAGCAGCAGCAGGCATTCGACGAGCTGAAGCGAAGACTCCAGACTCCTCCTGTTCTTGGACATTTCGATCAAGACGCGGAAACCGAAATTCACACGGACGCAAGTAACGCTGGACTTGGCGCGGTACTGGTTCAAGTGCAGGAGGGCGCCGAGCGAGTTATCGCCTACGCAAGTCGGACACTGTCCAAGGCGGAGAAAAATTACTCCACGACTGAGAAAGAATGCCTTGCGGTCGTCTGGGCAATCACAAAGTTTCGTCCTTACTTGTACGGGAGCCCGTTCCGTGTAGTCACGGACCACCACTCGCTCTGCTGGCTTGCGAACCTGAAGGACCCGTCAGGACGCCTCGCTCGATGGAGTCTCCGTCTACAAGAGTTCAACATGACAGTGGTCTACAAGTCAGGCCGCAAGCACAGCGACGCCGACTGCCTGTCCAGAGCCCCCGTCGAAACCGCTTCCGGCTGCAGCGACGACAATGACGACGAGTGCTTCCTAGGAGCAGTGAACACCGACGACATGGCACGACGTCAACGGGACGATCCTGAGCTGCGCGCATTAATCGAGCACCTGGAAGGAGGCGGGAGTACCGTGCCACGTGTCTTCTCACGAGTACTGCCGACCTTCGCCATTCGACAAGGTGTACTCTACAAAGAGAACTTCGGCGACAACAACACACCGTGGTTGCTGGTAATCCCAACCGACCTCCGGGAGGAGATCTTTCAAGCATGTCATGACGACCCGACGTCGGGACACCTCGGTTACAGCCGAACACTGGCCCGTATTCGTGAAAAGTATTACTGGCCAAAGCTCCCCAAAGCCGTCCACCTCTACACCCGATCGTGCCACGAGTGCCAGCGACGTAAGAAACCGCCGACGAAGCCGGCAGGTCTTCTGCAGCCGATTGCTCCCCCGACCGCACCGTTCCAGCAGATCGGAATGGACCTACTTGGCCCTTTTCCGCCGTCAACGTCGGGAAACCGCTGGATAATCGTCGCCACAGATTATCTCACGCGGTACGCCGAAACGAAAGCCCTTCCTTCCGGGACTGCTGTGGAAGTTGCCAAGTTTTTCATTGAATCCATCGTCCTCCGGCACGGCGCTCCCGAAGTCCTGATCTCAGACCGTGGATCCTCGTTCATGGCCCAGCTGACACAAGAAGTCCTTCGTCTCAGCCACACCAGCCATCGTCGCACCACGGCGTACCACCCGCAGACCAACGGGCTGACGGAAAGACTCAACAAGACCCTCGCCGACATGATCTCCATGTACGTCGACGTGGAGCACAAGACCTGGGACGAGGTGTTGCCGTACGTCACTTTTGCCTACAACACGGCCGTGCAAGAGACCACCGGGGTTACCCCCTTTCAACTGGTTCATGGTCGCAAAGTGACGACAATGCTGGACGCGATGTTACCCCATGAACCGGCTGTCGACGGAAGCGACGACGCCCAGGTGGTTGCCCAACGGGCAGAAGAAGTCCGTCAGCTCGCCCGACTCCGGATTCAAGCCCAACAACGTATCGACACTGGCCGCTACAACCTTCGTCGTCGGGACGTCCACTTCCAGCCCGGAGACAGGGTGTGGGTGTGGACACCGATCCGCCGCCGTGGTCTCAGCGAAAAACTCTTGAAGCGCTACTTCGGACCCTACAGAGTGCTTCGTCGACTCGGGGATCTGAACTACGAGGTGATGCCCGACGGAACACGGACTTCATCACGCCGCCCTCCACGACCAGAAGTCGTCCACGTCGTGCGCATGAAGCCGTACTACGCTCGATAGGACTGTGGACCTTATGTGTTCCAAATTACTCTTTAGTTTACCGTTCTTTTTTTGCTTTATTTTGTTTTATGCTGCATCGGGGCGATGCAGTTTTTAAAGGGGGAGTAATGCCGCGCGCGCAGCTTGCCAAGTAGGCAGCGCGCGTGTGGCCTAACGGTTATCGCGCCTGCCTCCCACGCGAAAAGCCAGGGTTCGATTCCTGGGAGCGACGTGTATTTTGTTTATTCCTGCAATTCAGTGTTCTGGAAAATTCGAGAATCCTGTTGTTTGTTCGAGGTCCGAATGTTCTACGCGTCGAACTTTCTACGCCGATTATTCCAGAATCCCACGCATGTACATAAGGGGCTCCGCGTGGCGAGCCACAGTCAGTTTTCGCCCCAGCGTTCGACTCTGCTGTCTCGCCGACTTCGACGCTCGCGACGCTCTGTTATTATTTTCTGTTCTCTTTTTGTTTTGGGCACAAGTTCGCCCCATTAAACGTTTAGTTTCTTCAGTTATTAAAGACTCATCACTTGTCATTCGTGACAATATAACCCACCCTCAGAACCACGATCGCGAAGCACACAGACCGGACTGGCGCGCCCTGGCGGCCATCTTGAATTGCGTCCCTCGCTGGCTTTCCCAGCCCTTATCTCGCCAAGACTCGTTCTCACGAGACCCACGTTGGCACGCCGCGCTACGCATAACGTCATAATGAACGAACCACAATGAACAAACATATATCTGAGCCCAGCAGACGTTCTATTGATCGCCTGGAAAACACATACAGAATTGAATTGAATATGATAAGAAATATCGAGGTTCGTAAAGCAAGCGTGAACTTATGCGTTTTAAAACAGGTTTCGTCACATGGTCTATATACGGTCCCTCGTGCTGCGCCATAGAAGTTGCACTTTGTCCACTTTGTCAGAGGATCTGTTCTTGCCGCTGTGCATGGAGTCGCTTCCAGCAGCGTACTAGCTGTGTTGCTGTGGAGGTATTTGAAGAATACAGTACGTAGTATAGCTTAATTCTGCGTCACGCACGAACTGGATATTTTTGTGGTTTTATCAAACAAACACGCTGGCCGCTGTTGTCCTAAAAAAGAAAAGCAAAAAAAGCTTGCAAAAAAAGAAGAAAATGAGTGGATTTAAGTTTTTCTGTTCGTTGCGAGCCACGTGGTCACGAGACCGATTTCTTAAACAAGCCTCGACATATCAAGGGGCTTTCTCGATGTTTGCAGTACAATGTACACGAAAACTTTGTGCCACCAGCGCTCCGCTCAGTAAAATCAGTGCTTTTAGAGGCATTTAGTTCTTTTTTTTGCAATTGTCTATGCGTTTGATAATCATGTCAGCTTTATGCTGCTTATGCCGGCAACACAATGTAGCTGTGAAGTGCCAATTTTTACGTTTAGGAATTAGAGGGATGGAATGGAACGATTTAGCCATTCCAGGAGTGGGAATGGGCCGAGTGTCCCCATTCCTAGGAGTTGAAACGAATTGAATTATCGAAAACTCTAGTTCCCCGGAATGGAATTGGAATGGAATGGGGGTGCCCATTCCGCAACACTGCCAGAAAGATCTACGGTCACGTTGGCCACAAAATCGTTTAAACTTTTTATGACTAGGCTTCACAAATATTGCAACATGCCCCTCCTATTATTTAGAACCTTCTTGATGTTGCAATAATACTTAAAAAATAAGCGAGCTGGTGATGATTCATGGTAATAAAACCCGAGACTCAGAAACACAGAAGGGGACGAACACAACACTACGTCTCAAACACAGCTGAAGGTTTATTCGTCAGACACTCGTTTAAAAAGGCGAGCCGCCCCCCGGTGCACCAACCGACATCCACAGTCCCGAAGGTAAAGCCGCTTCCTCCCGGTCCAGTCCACGTCAGCAGCCCTCCTCGCTCACACATACAGGCACACGCGCTAGGCGCCACAGCGTCCATGAGAAAGTCCACGCAGTTGACTTATCACCCGCACTGCCACCACTGCTAATCTCCCACTTCCTCGCAACGCTTCCTTGCCCCCCACCGCCGAATCGTACACAAGCACACCACTCAGATATACCCCCTTCCCGTCCCCCCCCCCTTTACAGTTGCCGACGTAAACAGAAACCTCGAAAACACATGTGGAAGCCCACTCGGTGAGCCAAAATGCGCCGCCAAGCTGTGCAACGGTTTTAACGTTGAAAGATTTGGCGTTTTCTACTTTTGACATTGTTCACCTTGTCACAAAGGACAGAAAACACACCTCCTTCCTTCGAAATGTTGCGATTCCGCCACGTAATCGCGAGGCAAAAATTAGAATATTCCTCGACCTGCAGCCGCTAGCGGCGGCCATGAGAAACACGCGGCATGACGTCAATGGGGAATCTTGTAGAAAGATAGCAACTTGTGCGAATACCTGCTCGATAAAAGGTAACTTTTCTATAAATCTTGTCGTTCCAACATAAATATAAATGCGTCAAAAACCTGGTATCATCGACAAAACTTTTATTGTAGGGAGTTTCAGTGGTGCCACCTATCCTAGGTCCGCGAAACCGTCTGCAGCGGAACAGCAGCCAAAAGCCGGAGGGGAGGGGGACAGGGCCGGATGGGTATGGCCGGACCCGGATGAGACTTTCCTCCTTTCACCATATTGTTGGCTGCGCCCGCCAGCACGTGGTCACGCGGTCGCGAGCGGATGAGTTCTCGCCGCTCACTGATGGCTCTAAAGAGAAAGCTTCACCGGAACCCCGCGCCTTCCCCATTGACGTCACAACGCACGTGACTCGGAAGTTAGTGAAGGAGTTGAGAGGCGCCGAAAACCTCAATCTTTGTCCATTTTTAAAATAAAAACTAGGACATGCAGGCGAAAGCGGTTTTTTGTTCTTTGCTTCAGAAATGTCGAGACACCAACTCCCACATTAGTTAAGCAAAGCACTGAAACTGTTGCACAGCTCCTTTAAAGTTTGTGCCGCTATCCGTTCGTCCCCCTGTCTATGTACTTCCTTATGTTTAATTACTGTTACCAACACACTCGTTTTGTACTAACTTATCACCGACCTTCCCAAAAACCTGCCTCCCCCTCCTCCCTTTATTTCTGTCTCCTTCCAATGCCTTCAAGAAAAAAACGATCAATTTTATTTAACTTTTTGGCTGGATCTCACCCGTCATGGAGATGGAAACTCCGTTTCTGATATATGACCAGGTTAGGTTGTCTAAAGAAACTTGATGTTAGCCACAAATCGCTACCTGTTGCAGTCGTGGAACGCCTTTGTCGCAGCTACTTCTCGCAGCAGCAAGATATAACCCACCCCTCAGAACCACGATCGCGAAGCACACAGACCGGACTGGCGCGGCGTGGCGGCCATCTTGAATTGCGTCCCTCGCTGGCTTTCCCAGCCCTTATCTCGCCAAGACTCGTTCTCACGAGACCCACGCTGGCACGCCGCGCTACGCACCTCGCTATTTCGGTCCGATAGCGCGCCTTCGCTAGCCTCCGCAGTTCCGCAATGTTTCCGCTAGCAGCGCGCATGCGCAGTAGCGTCGTCGCTCTAGCGTATAGCGTAGCGGGAGAGCCAAAAAGATTTACTAAAACTCAATTGTCTTCGTCGCTGAAGATTTTCTTGTCCCGTCGGGACGGCAAAAACGGTCTTCTTTCGCAATGCTGTTTGTGCAATCCTTAGGACAGCATGATGGCATCGCGTTGTCGTCGAGGTCCTAAGAAAAAAGAAAAAAAGAACCGGCCGGGTTGTAAGCAACGGAGCCACCGCTACGCCTCGCCCAGTGATGGCGTTGGTTTCTAGCAGACCAGCGAATCGCGCGGGATCATAAGAAGGCAACGGTCACGACTCACGTGTCGCGCCCGATCCAATTGAAGCGAGGGGAAAGAGAACATTTGAGAGGGAAAGGGCACGGGCTAGGAGAAAATTCTCTTCCCCATTTCAGACAATGGTTTGCGTTACCTTTCAGTCTCGGTGGACGCTAGCGGCCCAGGTTTCAAGAGTGAGTTTCCCAACCCCAGAAGGCAACGCGCTGCCTCGCCTCGCCTCCCTCTTTTCTTCTGCTACATCATGACACAAGAGAGCAAGGAATCTCCATCCGTCCGTTGTTTCCGACAGCGTGTCCCATAATGCCTCTCAGCGCCGGCTGAGGGTGTTGTGAACGATTTCAAGGGGTATTTTTGATGTGTAATTATACACATCTTTTTAGCACTAGAATTGATCACACAGAAAACAAGTTCACGAATACGCATTGTTTTATTTCAATCACGTACTGCACTTAGTGGGGATCCGCATCAATGTTGACCGCTCAAAAATCAAAAACCCGCAGCAAGAATCTTGAAAAACCCATGAACACAAATACAGAATTCAACGCTGTGCAAAATGACTCAAGTTCTGTTTTGACGTGGCGGTAAAAAAATATTAGCCCCTTCAATAATAACGCTAACTTGGTTTGGGAATATTTACGCAGCGTGATGCTTGTCAGCCTGGTTTTTTCATGAAGTTACGTTAACACAACATAAAAATCGCTGAAAAATCTCGCCGCCTGCAAGACGACACAACCACCGCTCCATTGGCTACACCTTTCCTTCCTTGTGCTTACCGCGGAACATAGGTTATTTATATTGAAAAAATTAAAAAGATATAAGACATTTTATCCCGCGAGAAATTAGGCTAACAGAACCACACAACCACCACATGTCCCACCACACATAAATCGGCGTCCGCCCGCTCGCCGGCTCCCCATCCCAGAGAGGGCGATTGACGGAAGGAGTGAGGGAAATTCGAAGGAAAAACAGGGAAGGGAGGGGGGGGGGGGAGACCGAAAGCGGAAAGATACGAAAGGAGCCGAAAGCTAGGGCAGGAGGAACGACGAACGAGTTATCCGCCAAGGTCGTCCAGCCCAAACTGGAAAGCTCGGGGCGCTAGAACGCGATCTCTCATTCGGAGAGCGTCAGCGAGGGAGAGGGAGCGTTTACATCTAAGCCCTTTATGGCGTACGAGACGACTCTATAACCTCTCTTTCAAACCTTTGGCTGTGAAACCCTAAGGCGCGCGTGTGCTCGAACCTGGGCGAACACCCACCGCACGCACGCCGATGCACCCAGACTTGCGCCCGTTCCTTCAGAAAAGCAATTAATTACAGTTACAATTACTTGGCCTAAAAAGTAATAGATTGCCGTTACAAATTGCTCGCTGTAAAAATTATTGGATTAATTACTTCGTTACTTTTGCGTTCCTACAAAGAAACATGAAAACACACTATGCACTTCGTGTTTGAAGGGGAAAATTTCGGGCCCCATCAAAATTAAAACAAAAATGCAACACATTTAGTACTATGTACGCATCATTTTAGGCTAATAATTTCAGGAGAAAGAATCTATAAAATTATAAAGGACTTAAACCTCAGCTCATGATAAACGAGCCTTGCGCTGTATACAAGCATGACAGAACTAAATTTCATTAACATGCGACGAATGCACTTGGGCGGTGGAGGCACGCACACCATTCGAATTAATCCGAGTTTGGAATCGCCGAGCTTCAAAACACTATTCCTTTGAAGATATGATTTTTCTGTTTGCTGCATGTTGCCCTAAATAGGGGCTGGCTTACAAACTAAATCGGACTGGCTGTGAGACCAAGATGCGGTGCTTGCGCCTGGGTACATTTCAAATACTCCTATTTGATGAAGGCTGGTATCCGATCAAATGACCCATTTGATCTTCTTTCTTGATCACCAAACTTATCGAAATCAAGACGTCACACGAAATATTAATGCACAATCCCTCAGCTGAACTGATTTTGCGTTTATAACTTATTTAAAAAAGAACTATTTTCAGTGAACAGCACGCTCCCATGTCTTTCACGCGTTTACAGGGGCTCAACTCCAGTGTCCAAGTCAGCCACTGTTTATTCTCAAAAAACTCGGGCTATGTTCCCTTTCCCTGAAATTTCGGTCTAACTTCCCGCAGGCGCAATCCGCTGACGAGAACCCAGCTTGGATGTCCCAAGCCGTTTTGTTGTGCTCCCCGACCAGCTTATTGCCTGCTGTCGAAAGCTAGTGTTTAAACTGACAGCAGGGTTGACGCTATTTTTTTTTGTTCCAATGAACTGCTGCCATCGCACCCCTTATGTTTTTGCCCTATGCATCCGCTAGTGCGAATTCAAGTGAAAGAAGCCACATAGCTGGTTGGTCCAGCCAGTATTTAGCTTTCACAGCGCTGTCAAGGATGAGCAGGGGCGAGGTTTCATTAGAGCTTTTTTTTTCGTATTTGCCGGGGGCAGGGGCGGGGAGCGTGTGTAGGCAGAAACATTAACAAGCAAAAGACGGTTTCGTGTAACAACAACAAAAAAAAAACGAAAAATGAAACACTGATTGGTTTCTTAGGGGACAAAACTCAGAGGGGTGGGGAAGAAAGGAGGAGGTGAGAGGGGAGGGGAGCGGACGCATGCATTACGGTCACAGTGTTCGCGGCCCTAGTCCTCACGGAACCCCACGCGAAGGTTTTATGGGCCATTAGTGTTTTGCTCTTTTGTGCGCTCGAAGCAGTGCCTTCGTTTTCCAAGAAGTCGAGGCCTGTTGCCTTCATGTAGACAGTCAAATCCGCCCAGCTTGGCTGACCGTACGAACGAGTCCCGAAACGGGCTCTGGCTGGGCTTTTGTGCTTTCCGTGAATTCCTTTCCTTTCCCACGCCAGCACCTCACCCGAGTCTTGTGTTGGCATGCTAAAAGCGCGAAGGCCATTTCATATCCCTTCTTCCACTCTTTTTCTCTCTTTGATGGGACGGAATAATTATAACGAGTAATTTCTGTAATTCGTTACTGTAAAAGTAATGAGATTACATTACAAAGTACACTTTCAAAAAAGTAACAGATTAATTACTAAATTACAAGAAAAGTAATTAATTACAAGTAATTCCGTTGCTTGTAACGGATTACCTCCAAGTCTGGATGCACTACGATCGGGTGCACCGCGCCGAGTCCTCCCGCTCCCGCAGGCTCGTTGATACACCTGCCTGTCTGCTCCCGCAGGCGGTCGTTGATACACCTGCCAGTCTGGCCTATGCATTCTCCGCCGCAGGTGAACGGGATGGAGTAGACCCTCTCTTTTTTACATGGTACGAACTGATGCCCGCGCATCTTAGAGCAGGTCTTATTTAGGGGAGTTCAATCAACCAGTTTGTTAACTGAGTTTGAATTTGCAGCTGAACGCTACCCCTACTTCGAATCTGGACGCGAGCGCTTTTAGCCGATGCGCTGTGTTGTGTGTATAAGGAATGACGGCCAGCTTTTTCTTCCCTTGTCTGGGTGCCGGTGTCGGAGTAGGAAGGGCGAAAATGAGCCTCTTGAGCGAGTTGTCCAGCAGGTCGTCGGGAAAGCCGGCCTTCCTCAAACTCCGCGTCTGCAGGCGGACACTATTCTCCGCGTAACGGGGGCAGGATCTAGAACGCGCTGACGTCATAAGAGACTTGACAAGCCCTGGTTTAATTAACGGTCTTGGAGTGAGCGCTAGCGAAATGCAGAACTGGCTTCTTCCGTCCTTTGCCTAAACTCCCAGCAGATTCCCCGGGATGGATCGCCAAACGAAGGTCTAAGAATTGGAGAGTTCCGTCGGAGGGGTCCTCTCTTTTGAAGACGAGGCCTGCGGGGCCCGACAAGAAGGCCTCCAGGATAGATCTCACTGTCTGTCTGCTCTTCATGCATGATTAGGTAGTCATCTACATAACGGTACGGCCAGCAGCCCGGCGCGGAATCATTCGGTCGCTCCCTGATTGCCCCCCAGGCAGCACACCAATGTTGGACCTACATTGGGCCAACAACGGCAAACACTGGCTCCACAAGTCGGCCCAACATTGGCATTCTGGGTTAGGGCAACTTCTTCCAATGTTGGTCCAGTCATTTGCTCCAACATTGGGCCAGCGTTCAACCCATGTTCCAACCATCGTTGGCGCCAACATTGGGCCATCGTTCAACCAATGTTCTAGCCATCATTGGCACCAACGTTGGGCCAACGTTCAACTAATGTTCCAGCCATCATTGACACCAACGTTGGGCCATCGTTCAACCAATGTTCCAGCCATCATTGGCACCAATGTAAGGCCATCCTTTAACCAACTTTCCAGCATTCATTGACAACATTGTTGGGCCATCATTAAGGCAATATTTCAGCCATCGTTGGCATCCACACTATGTCATTGGCATTGCCAATTTTGGCTTTCACACTATTTCAATGGATGTGTCATCATTGGCATACAAGTTCATTCATTGAAGGGGCCGTTATTGGCAGTAAAACTAATTCATTGGCACGTCCCAATGTTAACGCTACATCTTTAATGTTGGCTATGGAATGATGGCAATGCGTTTAAATCCTGGTTATTCCAACATTGGGTTTTAAGAACCCCTGGCCTGGTTCGTATTAGTAGCCCACTGCAATAAAAGCATTCTGGGCACAAATGGCAAGGTCCTCCTATGCTTTGTATATGCACTATTTTATCTGGCGTGCAAGTGACTAATTCAAGATCAATTAATACTTTCTTTTTAACTTTTATTGAAACCGGCTAGGGAGGAGGATCAGCGGGAGTAACTATGACTCTCTTGTCTTCTATGGCATGCACGCCTTAGATTCGGGGTGAGAGCAGATGGTTGCTTGCTTGCGCTAAAGTCGAACTCCCACCTGCACGTGGTTGCCCGCCGCAGGACTAGTGAGCCTAAAGGGGGTGCATCCCTGGCGAACTCGTTCTCAACGGGAGCTCTCGCACCCTTCTGGGGGGACGACCCTGCCCCCTCCGCCGGCTTGGCGAAATCACTAAAAGTATTTTTTGAGTATACCCTGACCGACTGGTCGGGGTCCCAAGTCTGGAGTCCTGGCTGTCTGCCCGTATGACGCCATAACTGCCCACGCTGGAGTGCCGCCTGGCTGAGGCCTATGCAGGTCCAGACTAAGGACAATCGGTGAGGGCCTTTGTCCTCCTTGCTTGAGCCCTGTGCGGCGGCCTGGTTCTCTCACCCGTGTTCCTCGGAGCACGGGGTCGTTCGGGTCCCTCTGCCCAACCATCTCAGAGAGACAATCCAAAGCTTCTCCACCAGTTTCTGGGGGAAAGATACCAGGCAAGACTCACCCCAGGACCCTCCCAAGGAGCAGCCTATGGCTGCTCCTTGGGAGGGTCCTGGGGAGGGTCCAGGGGTGAGTCTTGGGGCTGGGGAGCCATTACGGCTTCCGAACGTCTCTTCCTGCCGCATCTCTTGTCGCAAGACCCTGGCAGCCACTTCACCGCCATTTTTTAGCTGCCGATTCTTCCATTTTTAGCTTCCCACTGATGGCATCTACGAAAATATCCAAAGGTGAAGATCAACGCTTTCAAACCTACACTGGTCTTACTAAAGCACACTCCCAAGCAGCGCGTTGTGAATGGGCCAAGGCTCTACATAAGTTCACTTGTTTCTGTAGCATCGCGATGTTCTGACAAGCTTGGTTCACAATGGACTAGAAGGTCTTCCGCAAACTCAACCAAGTCGTCGTGAAGCCAAGGATGACTGGCCACCATTAGCTCTTTCTGAACTATGTAACTGAATATATCATGCACAAGCAAATGAACAGACGCGATCAAGCCAGGAAAGGCAGTGCTGGTTCACTTGTTCAAGCAGAAGCCTAGCCGCGGCATCCCTCCGCTGACAAATGCTTGCTGAAATGAATCGCTCTCGAGCTAGCATCTGGCACCCATGCGAAATATTCGTTAACCCTGAATGGGTATCGTCTGGAAGGTTGGATATCTCAAACTATTTAACCTATTTAATACATGAAGGAAACGCGTAAAGAAAAAGTAATCGCATACGAGTTTGTAAACAGGCAGCAAAACAGACACAAAATATTATCTTCAAATCCCTAGAAGTTTGTTACGCACAGCATGTTCCGTAGAGAAGTACAATAATAATAATAATAATAATAATGCATTTTATTTCCATCAATGACACATCAATGGAGGAGACCATGGAAAGGGAATCGGGTTAATAATCCCGAACCCGGACACGGAGATTGGTCCTTCGGGGCCCAGTGCGGTAACGCAAACCAGCTCGGAGACGCCGATGCGAGCCCCGGGAAGAGTTTTCTTTTCTCTGTAAGGAGATCGAGTCCCTGGAATGGGTTCGCCCCGAGATAGGGATGTGGCTCCGTAGAGCAGTGCGGCTCTTGCGCTGTCCGGTGCGCTCGCGTCGGCCCTTGAAAATCCGAGTGAGGGAGTGTGATTTTCGTGCCGGACCGTACCCGCATCCGCAGCAGGTCTCCAAGGTGAACAGCCTTGGAGACCTGCACAAGAAGTTGTGCCGCTTCGCACAAGAAGTTGTGCCGCTTCATCCGAGGAAGTTTGATTGATGGACACTCCTGGAGGATGTGAAATGGAGTCTCAAGGGCGCGACGGCACCTGCGACACAGCCTCGCTGAAGCGTCGGTGTTATGACGCTGCAGCAAGGCGTTGGTGGGGAGGATGTTCGTCCTGAGTCGCAGGGCCTTAATGCGGTCGCCGTCCTTGAGATGATGAGTGTCAGGTTGCAGCCAGGTGTTGCTTAGCGGCTGACCGTGATGGGAGAAGAGGTCTTTGTTGGCGTAGACAGCGCGATGTTCACCCCACCAGATGGTGCGGGAGTGACGAAGCGCTGCCGAAAGTTCCTCCGCATCAGTGAGGTCAGCCGGCACCTGGAGCTGTGATGAGAGCCGGCAATGAAAGGCCCCGATGGTGGAGTTAAAAAGGCTGTCGATTGCGAGGTTGCCCAGGCGCACGAGCCTTGCGAGCGCCTTGAGCTGCACCTCTGAACCTACCCGCTCGATGTTCATCACTCCCAGTCCGCCATCCCTTGATGGCAAATATACATGAGTGTTGGGGAATGATTGGGGGAGGTGCAGGATGGACTTTATGCGAGTCCTTAGTCTTTTGTCAATCCCTGCAGACTCCCCCGCCGATCCGAGAATCGATGATGCGGCGTACAGAAACTTCGGTGTGATGAGAGTGTTGATGCACCGAAGTTTCTGGAATGGCTTCAGGGAGGCGGACTGGATGATGTCGAAGTCATCATCGGCGGTAGGTGAGTGCACGACTGGACGTTTATTGACGTAAAAGTCAATGCCCAGGTATCTGATGGGCGTGTTGGGCGGCGTTGAGGGAACTGGGGAGCCCGCGACCACGACTGGAGGGATGTCGTAGTTGATTGCGTCCGCGGACGCCCTCCACCCGAAGAGGATCGTCTTGGCCGGGTTGAGGGATAGGCCAACCTCGGCCAAGTACGTCTCCGTGGTCGCAAGGAGGCTCCGGAGTCCCTCGCAGCTGGACGATAACAAGATCATGTCGTCCGCGAAAGCCAGGGCGCCGATCGTTTGGCTTCCCACTTCAAGTCCGGCGGCGTCCCGGTTGAGGTCGATGAGGAGGAGATCGAGGACACAGTTGAAGAGGAAGGGGGAGAGGGGATCACCTTGTTTGATCCCCTGCCGCACCGGGATCTTGACACCGTCGGTCTTCCCGCCGGCCCAAAAGGTGGTGGATGAGCCGGCGTACAGATCCCGGACCACCTCTATGTATTCCGGTGGTAGGCCTCTACCCTTGAGGACCTCGAGGATGGCATGGTGGCTGACGGTGTCAAAAGCCTTCCGGACATCGAGGCTCAAGGCGTAGAGGCTGCGGCGATCGGTCTTCTTCCTCTTCATCAGTGCCTGGAGGATGATGATGTTGGATGATGCACTCCGGTCGTCCCCGAAACCCCCTGGTAGTCGTGGAATCGGTGGTCCTGGCTGAACCTCCGAAGGAGGGCTCTGGTGTAGAGCCTCAACAGCAGAGAGGAGATTGTGATGGGCCTGAAGTCACCGGCCGCCGTTGCCTTGCGGGACTTCGGGATGAAAACTGTCCGCGCAACCTTCAGCTCTACCGGTACCGAGCTGAAGGCAAGCCAGTTGGTGAAGAGGTGGGCTAACACGGCGGCCGGTACCTTCCGGATCTCCTTGAGGTTGAGGCCGTCAGGACCTGGCGCTGTGGTGGTATCGGTCGCCTTGAGAACTTGCTTGATCTCCTCCTCCGAAAAGGGCTCCACGGAGACATCACCCAGGGCAGTGATGTTAGATGTGAAGCTGTCCACCTGGCGTGAGGGGGTAGACATGAGTGGGTCGTACACCCTGTGGAGCTCCTTAAGGGTCGTGGCCGGATCGGCGCCTTGCATCCGTAGCTCGTCCACGAGTACCTTAGGGCCCAGCCGATAGAGTCTTTGGTGCTCCTCGTAGAGCTGCCGTCGGCGTTGGGCCCTGTTCCGGGGGAGGTGGGGCTCGTCGTCCACGTCCTTCTTCCTGAGCCCTCTTCGGGGTCGCCTTAAAATGGTGGAGTATGGCGTTAGTCTCGACAATTCCTGCTGGGCGAGAACAGATGGAATCGATGAGGTCCTCGTTCGTGAGACCCGCCTTTAGGAAGGTGTCCCGGAACTCTTGTCGGTCTATGATTGTGGTTGGTTCCGTTCCTGGCTGCCCTGATGGTGTTGGTGGGCGGGCAGCTGTGACGCGAACTCTCTTGGGGGCCTGATGTTGAGTGGCAAACGCAGCCTGAGCTGCCACCCTCGACGCTTTTTCCCCGGCCAGGATCTCGCGATAGCGCTCCGTCCTGCGCTGACCGGAGATGCTCAGCCAGGATCGAGAAGTGAATGTCCTTGCCAGAGCTTGGTTAATGTATGGCTCATTACCGCAGTCCAGTTCGGCCCTCGCCAGTGCCACCAACTCTGACGCTGTCCATCGCCCATAAGAGTTGAATTCCGTGAGCGGTGGAAGCTGCAGAGGATCAGCGGTTTGTGGCACTGGTGCAGTCGCTGGCGATGGTAGTTTGGACACACGCGCTGGGAGGACCGGTGATGGAAGTATGGACATACGTGCAGGAAGGACCGTCTGTGCAGGGGGCAGTGGAGTTCGCAGCGGGGTACTAAACAGTTCATCTGTACCCTCTCCACTCGTGCCCTCCTGGTAGTCCGCCACCAGGGTTGAGTCGAGGAGTCCCGGATCGGAGGCTGTTCCTCGGTGGCTGAGGTTGCTGAGTCCTCTTCGCAGAAGCTGGACTCGTCCAGTGCTTCGCGCGGCCTTCTGAACTGGGACCGTGTCTTTTCCCTTGCCAAAGTCTCTTTGTACACTTGTGATCGTCTGTGGTCTCGGACGCTCTCCCAGGTTCTTCTTGGGAGAAGTGCTGCCAACTCTTCATCGCACACCATGGCTGCCGGAGCCTGGAGTTCCAAGAGGGCCAACGCTCTTGTGTCGTCCGCGGACCAAGGGCGGTTGACGGGCTCCTCCACCGGAATGGTGACAGGTCTTCGAGTTGATGGCAGTGAAGGGTCCCTGCTCCGGCTTGCGCAGGATGCCACTTTCGCCTTCCTCGATGCACCAGTGGGTGAGTGTGCTTCTGGTGAGTTCCTCTGCCTGGTGTTGTTTAGACGGGGCACTCTTGAGGTGGGACGCGCCTTGGTGGTGGGCACGTGCTGGCTTGGTTGGACGCGGATCGGAGGGCTGGAGGGTGTGTGGACGGACGTGGGGTGGCAGGCAGAGGCGTAGCTGGAGTCACCGCGCGCAGCCGCGCTTGCTCCTGACATAGGACTCCCCGGTACAGCTTCTTTGCTCTGCAATCCTTTATTGCCTGCCAAGTTATCCCCACGTAACCCCTTGCCAACTCCATGTTTACAAATTTTGTCCTTGGGGGTAATCGCAGTTCGCTGCCCGCCAGCACCCTGAGGTCGGCTTCCGACCAGGCCCCTGGTGGTGGGCAGGGCAGTTTGGCCGGTAGAGCAGCGGTGGGGCTGCCGATGGGCGCAAGTGCGGTCCGCTTTTTCGTCCGCGTGGCGGGGTCACTGCCCTCGAGGGTGGTGGCAGGCGTTGATGCCTCTGAGTGAGTGCTGTTAGACGATACGTTACTGAGCGAGAGCTCCGGAGCAATGGTTGAAGCTCTTACGTGCGGGTCTTCCCCAGGTGGAGACTCTCTACTCAGTTTTGCGGGCATCTTGCGTCTGCGTTTGTCCAGGGTGACTGGTGGTGCGGAGGCGTGTAGAACGGTGCTCGGTTGGGCGTTCTTTGTACCCGAGAATTGCCCACTGTCCAGAGGTGCTGGAGGCGCTGAAGCATATAGTGGAGTACTGCTGTCAACTCCCTCCTGCCTCCGGCGACACCTACTGTAATGGCTTGACATGGAGGTGATAAGTGTGTACGTGTGGGTGTGACATATGGAGCACCTCCAAACCAAATGGCACCCGTGTGTTGAGAGATAGTGGTCCCCCATCTTAGGGCGAGAGGAAATACGGAGGTCGCACAAGTGGCAGACCACCGCATCCGGGGAAAAAGTCTCTCAAGCGTAGTCATGATGAATGGTTATGTCATGAGCGTTAATGTAGGTGTTGATGGTGAAAGGGGGAAGAGGGGGAAAAAAAAGGGGGAAATGAAACCCCTCCTAGTCGCGTACGGCTATGGAGGATTGTAAAAGAAGGCAGTCGTGATGGCCAGTGGGGGTGATTGGTGAAGTGCCCTGTACTGGACAGGACACACGACACTACAGATGTTTGTTGGTACGAAATTTCCAAATCACGGACTCATTCGAGTCTATGGAGCTACAGCACTAGACGTAGAGTGCAAACCCAAAGGTCGCCCCTAGCTCCCCCGCAATGCGAACCCCCGTTCACGAGGCATAGTGTAGCCGTTGCTACAAAAAAAAGAAAAAGAAAGGGGTTTGTGGTTAACCACCTTTCATGTGGGGCCAACCCCCTGAAACTTAAGGGAAAAAATAAATAAGGGGGGTTAGATTGACAGAGGGGGTGAATACCGCGTGGTGCCCTCCGTCGGCCGCCGGCGCAACTAACCACAGTCGCGGGTGCTCTCAGCCCGCGCGCTAAATTCGGACTGAGATCCGGCAAAGAAAAGGTGCCTTAAAAGGAAAAAAAACAAAACTTAAGGCAATGGAACCAGAGCTTTCTGTGCGCGGTTCAACGCACTGAGACTAAAAAAGTGTAGAGTGGCACCTAACGAACCACTAGCGCAGAGCACTGTCTCCGGCAGCCAAAAAACAAGCGGTTGTTGCGGGGTGAATGAAACCACAACAGCCGGCTGCTCACGGGTTTTGGAGATGTGCTGATTGTGCGACGTGGCCTTGGTACCCTCCCAAGGGCAGCAGGGGGTGATTGACGATCTCCGGGTGCACGCAACAGTCTCGGTCACGCGCAGACCCGTCCGAAGGCCCGACCGGCGGAAAGTCGGCGAGCGAAACAACCGCGGTCGAGGCGAAACAGACTGTGACTAAACTTTCCGACGGTCAACGCCACGTCAGCACCGTAGCGGTAGCGGGCGGAAACGTGGCCGTGCGAAAAGACCCAACAGGGTTGCCAAACGTTGGCCGGACCTCGCGCCGCAGTGCGGCCAAAAATTAACTTAAAAAAAATTCCTAGTAAACGTCACATAAGCGAGAAATCCGTGAGGGTGCTGGGAACCAAATTAAATGGTGCCTCAGAAAATTAAAAAAAGAATACTTGGAAAAGAAAAGGCTTCCCCCGCTGGGGGTCGACAGAGGTGATGAAATCCACCGGTGGAACGTACCGCCCTCTCGTCGGCCGCCGGCGCAACTAAACACAGTCGCGGGCGCTCTCAGCCCGCGCGCTAAATTCGGACTGAGATCCGGCAAAGAAAAGCTGCCTTAAAAGGGAAAAAAGCTTAAGGCAGTGGAACCAGAGCTTTCTGTGCGCGGTTCAACGCACTGAGACTAAAAAAGTGTAGAGTGGCACCTAACGAACCACTAGCGCAGAGCACTGTCTCCGGCAGCCAAAAAACAAAAAACGAGCGGTTGTTGTGCAAGCGATCTGCGAAATGTAAAGAGGTACTGCTAAGCTTTCATACAGCTAAGAAGACTGAGAAGCAAACAGAACCGGGGTAATTCTAGGCCATATTGTCTGTTCTTTCGGCAGCTGAAAAAATATTTTCCAAACAATTCTCCTGACAGACGCCTATCATTGGCGGTGGCATCAGTTCATCGAATGACGTTTCATTGACAGATCGTTTTATTGACAGGCTGTTTCATTAGCAGATTGTTTTACAAAATATTATGATTAGCTTTTTTTTTCTGGAAACAAGTTACCTCAAATTGTCGCCGCAAATGGCATGTAGGGTGGGACGCGTGGGTTAACGTTCTTGTCATGAACCGTCGCAGAACGTCACCGCGAAGCTGCGTGGGCGGGTCTGCCGGCCGGTGACACACCCGCGAAAAAGGAAGTGGATATTCTGCCGCCGGCAGAATAGCCCGGGGGAAAAAATACCGGCAATTGCCCCCTATTGGGTCTCGTATAAAACGAATTGTGAAAACAACTATTTGAGGCTGTAGGGTAACTCCCTGGTAAGGTGTCCGTCTCTTATGTGGCGGGACCCTGGTTTGATCGTCAGTGTGGGATTACCTTTTTTTCTTCTAGGCATTTGGCGATACCTACGGCATTTCTTTTTTGCGATTAACACTGTAAAAAAAAATTAACGTTGTCAACGAAACTTTGCTGAATTAAATGGTATGAGACTCCCTTTTGGGAGGTGAATGGAGGACAGCGAAGTTTGGGCCGCCGGCGGGCCGCTGGGAAGCGGCGTGTACAGGTAGCGGCGTGTACAGGACAATTGGGTTAATATTTTTCTAACAAGCAGCCGCACACTGTGATACACCCACCGTCCGTGTGATACACGCGCCGTCCGAAACTGGCGTAATTCGTTTTCCCCGGGCTATGTCCTCCGTTCACCCCAGGGAAGGGCGCAGTCCCATATCATTTAATTCAGCAAAGTTCCGTGCACAACATTTGTTTTTTTTTTTCAGTGTTAATCATAAAAAAAGATGTTGTAAATATCGTCAAATGCTTAAAAAATGTTCGAGAAAAAAAAAGAAGACCACACTGGGGAATTGAATCAGGGTCCCGCTGTTTATGAGACCGACACCTTACCAGTGAGCTTCTCTATAGCTTCAAATAGCCGTTTTCACAATTCGTTTTGTACGACGAACGAAACGTGTCCATGTTAGTGTCGACGAAACGTGTCCATGGAACGTGTGTTCATGAAAAGTTGTCTATGAAACGTGTTTCCACGACCAGCCGGGAGAACAAGAAAGTTAGTATTCTACCGGGAGTTGCATGATTTCAGGCAGCTGGTGGGAGGGAATCTCTCGTAGAATTTCGAAAAAATTACTGTTCCGGCTGCCGGGAGAATAGACACTGCCTAATTCTAGGGTAATCTGGAAGAATGCCCGTAGAACAGCGGTCACTCGTTGCCAACAAGCAGGTTGCCGTGCACTTACCGAAAAATTAGCGGACTTGAAAGATGTATTCCGAGATATTTGTTGATATGGGTACTGGAGAACAACCACGTAGACACGTACACACACAAACGAGATGGTATGGCTCCGTGAATATTCGAAACGACGAGGTACAAGCTGTCATTTACCACATCACCAGAATTTCTGTGATGTGATGAAGAAATCGCTTGTTGCCGATATACGCGTAGAACTTTTCAAACACTGATCTACACAGGCCGCAGCTAAGAGTTCAGTCAGGGCCAGGGAAAGGAATGCTGGTAGGGTGAAGCAGATGGGTTGCTGGAGAGGTGAGGAGGAAACATTCCCCTCCCTCCAGCATTTCGCCGGCATCCCGCTTCTTCAAGGTCCCCAGGTGGGTGCGCCCACAAAAGGCTTATCTTCGAGGGTCATCCGAACAATGAACACAGCTAGAGGATTTGTCAGTTGATACTTTTGTGAGATCGTCCCAAAGTTGATAGTGCAGTGGATGCTCTGTGAGTGGTCTCCCAAGCAGTGCCCTTCAGGCAAGTGCCGTGCTCTGCCTTTTGACCCGTTTGGAGATTATAGTCACGTGACCGTAACCGGAGACACGCTTTGCCTAAAATACGCATAGCGTCTACTCTCCTGTCAATACGGAGGGAACAGGACAGCAGCACGACGGCTACTTGGCGACACCTTTCTTGGCAGTGCAGTGGAAGATACAGGCCCGCGCTCCCTCTCCCATTTTGAGCACTGAATAGAGCTGTGCGCGGGCTCTCCTCCTTTCCACTGCATTGCCAAGAAAAGTTCTCGCTGAGATAGTTTTTGGTGTTCCAAAGGAACTGCCCTTTCCAAATGTTAACAAAGAACGGGAGGTATGAAGATGCTATGTTTTACGCCGTAAAACCCACACTCTAAACTAAAATGCAAAAATAACTGCGTCTTCTTTCTGCGCACGATGTGCCCAAATAAACTGAAATTACCAAGAAAAAATATTACTCGGAATCAAGCTGTGCCGTATATTTCGCAGCACGCTAATAACAGATTTTTTGTTTCGCGAGGGTTGTGTAAATGTAACAAAAAACTGGACCATTTCTTAAACCATGTAATCGTAAATGCAACACAGATGCAAAGATCCCCAAAGTTAAAAAAAACGCGAATCTAACAAAACGATGACAACACATGGAGGGGTTGTGAGCTCGAATGTGCTAACGACTTATCATATCGCAGAATAGTAAAAAAAGAAAAAAATAGCAGCAATAGCGTCTGCATATTTGAGGAATTTGCAGAACAGTGAGGTAATACGACGTCCCTAAGGTGGCACAAAATTCACGATTAAGTAATTAAATATTTGTATCGGGTGTTAAAAAGTGTTTTAATGTATATTTCGTCGTTCGCGACGTGGGCGTCGACGGACATAGCGCCGCTGCTTGCGCCCCTGTCGAGGTGAGCACTATTTTTGACACGTTGTAACGACACTTTATCGCGCTATAGACTCGTGTATTTGACATGCAGCCTCGAGCGAGCTTTTAGGAATGTCGGTGCAAGACAGAGCAACGGCGTAGCAATCGCGACATGAGAACCGACTGCGCCTCGATCAGGCTGACCGCGCTCGCTCTCCTGCAATGTGAGCGCGGGAATTCCGAGCACCGTTAGCTCACTGGTGTTGCAAGAGGCTTTTTTGTCATTGAGGCCTTGCAAACCCCTGTGGACCGGAGCCGTTCCAGTGCTTGGCGCATCTGCCGCGCAGCATGGCAACCTTTTTGGCGCCTGATAGGCCAAGAGAGCCCTTAGCATGTGCTGCGGTTCATTCTAAGATGAAGCAGAGTAGCCGCGAAGTACGTGAACCGTTGCGACGGTGCGTGATGTTGAAAAATAAACACAGAAAAATTATCACGCAGGTTTTTCAAGTTTCAGATGAGGCGATTTGAGACATGAATGCTGTAAATGTTATGGAGGGATCAATTTGTTGACACTATTATTTTCTTTATGCAGCGCAGCACGAGACAGTCACTGCTTACTTGACATGCGAGTAGTTACAACGACAAGAGTTGGTAAGGTTGCCAGAATCGCACGTGAATAAATACTATCCTAAAGGCGTGATTTCAAAAGGTAGTCTTCATTTATTTATTGCATAAAGCAGCCTGGCTGTGGGAACATCGTAAGCAGCATACCACTTTAATGGTAGGGACTACAGCACCCTTGTGTCACCTCACTAAAAGTGCCGCAAGGAAGACCTGATACTACCTCCACAATTTTGCGTCATCACAAATCATAGAACAAGTGAAAGCGATTGGGTGATGGTGTAAAAATCCTAAAACAAGTGCAAGCGATTTGTTGATGGGGTGAAAATGCGAAACATTTTGAGGGCATGCCTTACTGAAATTTCACCCTATCAGCAAGTATAGCGTACATTTTGTTTGAGCATATGCATGCTTCCTACAATTACAACAAAGAAATGGGGTTGAATGATTCGAATAACATAGCTCCTAAGCATAGGGCTAGAGTTATGTTGTGAAAGAATATTGTGCTTTATTTACACTGCATTGCACGTCATTTTGGATTATGTGGTGTGGCTAACGTTTTCTTTGCTAACGCTACAGTATGTCCTAAACGCATAAGAAAATCAAGATCTCGATGTTACTCGTCTCTCTAGCCTTCAATTTGGTCTCCTAGGTGCTGCTGTGGCTGCTCCACCTGGTGAAGCTGTGGCCTCCTCTTGGCCACCTATTTTTGCTGTCCGGGATGGTGGGGTACGTACCTGGGCCTACAAGGCATTTTGTCTACTGTTTTCACTCCAATGGCTCATTCTGGAGAACATGCTAACGGCACAAAAACAAGAGCGCAAACAGGCAGGCACACAAAGAGGCAAACACAGGTATTGACTTAAAGGCGCACTAAAGACGTTTCTAAGATCGTCTTTTCTTGGCGATAATTCATTAGCCCGGTTCTAAGCATCCTATATATCTAAAAATTATGCTCGTGCGACACCTCTTGCCTACTAAAAATAGAAAACAGTATAAATAAAAAAGATAGTTCACCTTCTCATCCTGCCATAGGACAAGAAAGTGAACTATCTTCGAAAAAGTGTACATGCGGATGAGAGTGACAACATTGCTATATGATAGCTGTGTCCCACAAATTACAGTTTAACAGTGCCAATAATACATACCCCGGGGTCAGTGTTGTACACGTCCTCAAAAAAGGAACGAAAGATCGTTCCTCGTTCCTTCTGCTTTTTGGAACGCGTTCCCGTTACAAGTTTCATCTTTGAGAATGGAACTCGTTCCCGTTACAGTTAAAAGAATGGAACGTATCGTTACATATACGTTACATATGTATTTTGCTGACTGCCATGTTTAGATAAATCAAAGTTTTTTTTTTTTAATCTATTCTAATAAATGGAAACATACACATTTTAATGCCGTGATGGAAGGGCACCAGGGAAAGAAAACAAGCAGAAAGAGGGTTTCATTTGTTGATATATTCACTATAAAAATCTCAGCTTTTAACCATATTCATGTTTGTACTGGGCGTTTTAGACGAGTCAAATGTACTGTTACCCAACATTGCACGAGCGTTTTGCAATAACCTCACTCGTTTCAATCTAACAAAATTTCTTGTTCGAACTTAACAACTGTTGCTTCTCGATGTCACTGTCCGCATAACGAGCAAGTGAAGAAAGGGAAGGGCTTTTGGAAGGTCAGTCTTGAAAACTACGAGTCCTTCTTCGTGAAGGTTGGATTCGTTGTACAGCTTGAAGGTTAAGGCGAGAATTAAGAAAGGTTAATTTTTGTGTATATTTTAAGTAACCCATGTCCGGGATACAAGGGTGTGTTCAATGTCTGGTAACTCGCTATTTGGTTCTTACTGTAGGTCTCTTTGTGGATGTCCAGTGATTGGCTCAGATTCCTGGGTGTATGGGGATTCGTGGAAGCGAAGAAAGCAGCTGAGTTTGAAACGTCCCTCTTGCTGTGTCTTCTCTTTCGACTAAAATTTCTGCTTTTTGTATCGCAGTCTCGGGTACTTAAAAAAGAATCGATATCCACTAGCTCTTCTGCACCCGACTTTTACAAAGCGAAGACCACACAAAATAAACCCTTAGATAAGTAACCAAAAAAATAATGAGATCCGGCTCTTCGAAAAATATTGCTTTTATACCTTTAAAATTTCCCTTATAGAAATGAAATAAAAATGACCCCACTGAATGAAGGAAAGGAACGCCGTTCCTTTTTCCGTTGCAGTAAAAATGTAACGCGTTCCCGTTCCAGTTCCAGCGATGCAAAATGGAACGGCGGCGTTCCTTCGTTCCTCCTAAAAGGAACGCGTTCCAGGAACGCCGTTCCTTGGAACGCCGTTCCGTACAACACTGCCCGGGGTTAGTCACCCAGCCCGCTTCGCTAGTATCGACTAGAAAAGAAGGCAGACGTGAGACTTAATGATGCCTATTTCTGAACACAGAAAGGGAAGGTAGTGAGCTTTGGTGACGACACGGTTATTCGTGTTTTCTTTTTGACGTCTTGCCAAGGAGTGGATCCAAAGGTGTGTTTTTTTAACATCGCTCGGCTGCCGAAGACTGCGCTTATTGGTACAAAAAATGTCACTGCACGGCAGTATACTTCCTTTGTACTTTGCGATTTTTAAATTTAAAACTGTCAAATGGTTCTTTAAAGGGTACCTATAAAATTATATATGTTAAACTCACATGGAACGATTTTTATATCAATATTAGTATTTGATGTGTACAACAATAATGGTCCTCCTTTCTTAATGCACATTTCAAAGCTGAAAATCGTTATCTTAAAAGGGCGCTCGGGAGCTTTCTAAGACGGCCTATTTATGGCCGTAACTCATTCTAAGTGCTCTAAGCATCCCAAAATTTTAACGTTACAATCATGTGCAGCTTATTTCACTAATTAAAATGTGATAAAAGATAGTGAATCCCAGACGTACAGATGGCGCCACCGAACCCGGACGAAGGTAGGCGAACAACGAACGGGGCTCATCAGACAATCACGAGCGATGGCTTCACGTCCGGACAAGCAGCCGGCCAGTCCTCCTCGTCTGCACGGGAAGCACACGCTCGCAATTGACTGACGAGTGTTTTTCGCCGTTCCACACTATTCGCCTTTATTCGGTTCAACCACATTCGCTATCTTTGATGACATTTTAGTAGTAAAATAAGCCGCACATGATTGTAAGCTTTAGACTTTTGGGATGCTTAGAGCACATAGGTTGAGTTAGGATCATAACTAGTCTATTTTGGAATACTACGGAGTGCCCCTTTTATTTATGACATTTTTTTATTTTTATACATGTACAATTCAGCATTTGAATAAAACAAAAAGAGGAACATGAATGCAGACGAAAGTGGAGAGGCCATTTTTATTGCCTGTATTTCTTCACTTTTTATGCATTTGCTTGACAATGTTACTCACTGCAGATTCATATTGGACATGGCATCAAAATGCGAGAGGCAGCATTTACACACGACGTGGAAAAGGCTGCCACACTTGGGAGCTTTCTCAGAATCGTCAGCCGATCACTATGGGAGCCTGCGGAGCTTTTCGATAGAAGTGTGCCGGAACAAGCCTGCAGGTGTCTCCTCTGGAGGGTGCAATGAGGAAGAAGCCCCAAACAGACGAAAACATTTACGCTCTGTCAGCTGGGTATTTCTGATTAATCTGGAAGGGCACAGGATCTGTTGTGGCTGTGCTGTGCTTAGCTGTGCACGTAATATGTGTAGTGTGAGTTATAGGTTATTACGACTTGAGATATTTTATGAACGTATTGTTGATTTCGCCTTGTGCAGGACACATGTACAGTCAGAGGCACCATGAAGTGAGACAAGGTGAATGCGTGCAGACCAGGAGAAATGCCGCGTGGGGTGCAGAACTTGCTTTGCACACTGGGAGCGAGGCCAGACGTTCGATCTACAGTCAAATCCGATATATGGAACCCGGTTAATTCGAACTATTTGTAAACGGACTAGTGGCTGCAATAAAAATGCAGAGCGAAAAATGCGGTTACATCGAGCGAAAAATGCGGTTACGTCGAACGTCGTGGTACACGACGATCTATCGGGGACGCTGCGAAAATCGCAGCGTCCCCGATAGATCGAACTGCCAAGAGCAGTGTTTGGCTCTGCAAGCTGGCATTCCCCCAATGCAGGCAAATCCATTAGGGAAAGCCAGCTTGCAGAGAAAGCTGGCTTTTTTTTTTAAAGCAGCCGCGTCAACCGCTTCTTCTCCCCCCCCCCAAAAAAAAAAGAAAAGAAAAAAACTTTTTTGAGGAGGGAGCGAAGGTGACCTGGCGAGACCTTAAAAACGATGAAGCGGCCACTGAATAGCTGCGGTAAGCGTCCCTCATGACGTGCTGGTTCGTTGTCAGATTCATTAAAACATTTGTATAGAATTACCCGCTATATCGAACTGGTAGACAGTTTTTTGCGAGTTCAATATAATCGGGTTTCTCTGTATTATGTTGCCTAAAATCAGGGGAAAACAGATTGAACGCGGGTAGGTGGCCGAGGGAGAAATTGACCCTGATTATGAGGCTGTACTCGACATAACTTCCTTGATTAGTGTTGTAGTTGTGATTTTAATTTTTTAAAGCTTTTTTTATGAATAACTGCTCATGTATTTGTTTTCTTTTATGCACTGTAGGTTTTATCATGCAATACCAACTCGCCCAATCCATCATCTTAGCCATCCGGATGCGCTGTCAAAAACGGCATGGAAGAAAAGAGCCACGGACAGCCCTGTGTGCAAGGAAATGTGCGCGAGTGCTGCATGTTGGGAAGAAAATGAAATAGTAAGTTCCATTCTGCTTGTCTTTGTAGTTTTGTTTCATCGCAGAATGAACAACTAAACCTTTGAAAAATTGGTGTCCCTTTTGCAGAATTTGCTAGCTGTTGTCATCAGCAGTCCTTTCTGCATCTAAATTACACCGTGCATGCATGACCAGGTCACCCCAGAAGACACTAGATTGACCGCGTCACATCAGAACACACCTGGCAGAGTCATGCCAAGACACCAGAACACGCCAAGGCACCAGAACACGCCCGACACGTGTCTGAATTTCCGCTCTGGTGTAAACGAGAGACATACTCCAGACACGGTCTGGTGGATTTTTCAATATCGTTAAAATGTGGTGTCTGCGTAATTATGTAAAACTGACTTACGACACTTCAACATCCTATAAAAAACGCTTTTTGAATAAATACTAAAAATTTCTGAGTATACTATTTACTAACAAAACGGAAGTACACAACCACGTGGGTCATTTATCTATTCATTAAAAAATACGAACACGACTTGCATGCATTACATATCTAGAAACTTCGAATGAATAGAGGCATATCTTTGAAAATATTAAATCTTACACGTTTCTTTCTATTGTGCGTTATATTTCGAGAAATGCATAACGCATTCTGAACTAACACACTGATGATGAATCGGCCATTTCGAACGTCGTGGTACACGCACAGGCGTGACATTTGTACCGCAAAACAAGAGCGTTACCACAGCTGCCACAGGCCTTATTGGAAAATGGTGATTATGTAGAACGGTACGTTGACCGCCGCAGTGGAAGTCTCCTCCAGCTCTTTGGCACAGTCTTTTGGTCCCTCTTTGTCTTCCTCAAGCTTTTGGCACTTACTCCAAGATCCAATAAACGAGCGAGTTTCAAGATATTACATTCACCCTGCTAGCGAAGGACGGTTTTTATTTTTACATAAATAATCAAATATAAGCAGCACGCAGAATAAATATCAAAGATGTATTAAATCGAGATTTAAATTATACCTTGTTTGCTATAATGATCTAAATCAAACCTTCCCCGCAAAACTAATCACAGAAAAGTTTTTATTTACGTTTTTTTTTCATTTAATGTATTACATCTGTTTGTTTTGTATTTACATCAAAGAATTATCAATTAAGAAAGTGGTATTGGATATTGATAATGAGCAAAAGGTGGTGCTCTTCTGTGCAAATCAGAGGGCTGGGCTTTTTTTCTACCTTCGACTTCATTCATGAGATACCTGATGGCAGATTGCAATCAAATCGGAACTTAAACTAAAAAGAAAAATACAAAAAATTAAGGGGATTTTGAAAGCAAATCAGGACGTGAAAAAATGCAAACGCTTTTTCACTGGTTAAAACATCGAGCTGCTTTTGGTTTGATATGGCGGGATTTACATCAGTAGAAATCGATACACTGTGCTGTAAAAGTTTTAATTTCCATCAAACCTTAATTTCGCATTGCTTTCAATAGTCGGACAATATTATTAATAAATCAACCATGTTTAAAAAACATGCACAAATGCGATATAGAATCATTGTTTCTAGATACTGTGATTTAAAACAAACAAGACTTATTGAATTCCCAAAAAATTGCAATATGTAATTAAAACAATATGATGTACCGCCAGCCTGAATGTAAGCATGCAAAGGATACCAAGACATGAAAGCGTTTTTCCAAACAATACACAATTTCGCGCTTAGGCTGCCGAGTCTATTTATGCGTTGAAATTTTATTTCCTATCCCACTTCCATGTGGAATTCCTTCAGCCTTAAAGGCAAATGTACAAACAAACTTGTGGGTTGGCCTAAATGAAACATGAAGCCACCCTTGTCCAGTCCAGCGAGGCCACGTAGGCTAGCCCGCAATCCGACACCTGCCAAAACCATCCCCTATATTCATTAAAATTTTCATAAGAATTGAAGGACCAGAAAATTCATGACGGAAAACAATGGTTCCTAGACGTTCCTTCGTGTCTTAATTTAGGAAAGGTATTGCGAGCATCTGGCTTTCGTGCAAGCGAGAAGCCACCAAACTTTCCTATATGGATGAGCTTAATGGCTTTTTCACAGCGCGTATAGCATTGAAACTGAATTCCGCGAAATTGTTCTTCTGTTCGCCCTTCAATTCACAATGCCGAATTGAAGGCATAGGCATTTTCTCATTGATTCGGAAGGAACCGTTACCGATGAGTATTTAAGCGCTATTGGGAAACGTTTTTAAAACTTAAAGAGCTTCTGTCAGAAGTTGAAAAGTATGAAATATATGTTGTGCCTCTCAATTGTTCTATTTTAATTTCGAAAACCCAGGTTTGAAAAAAAGAAGTTCGCAAACTTCTGTTTTGAAAATTTATCACGTACCAGAAAATAAATATTATTTAGAAGGTTATTCTTTTTCCATAAATATCTTATTTGTTGTTTATGTTATATTATCGCGAGGGATAACCAGCTAAAACTTTAAAAATCTACCAAAAGGCGTTCCCAAAAGATGAATATTAGTACTAGGAAGGTTATCCTTGTCTTAGGTTCAATCTGCCAAACAATTAAACATTAATATGACTGTCAAGTAACTTTCACATGCCTTCTTCTTATCATTCCTAAAATATAGTTTGTATGTCCTAAAAAGAAATATCTGCAAGTTCACATGAATGGCTATTTTAGAAAAAAATGAGTTTAGATTGAGTCATAAATGTATTTCAGCATTTGTTTTTTATCTGCTAGCTGCCACACAAGATTCGAAGGCGTGAACATTTGTTTGAGCTGAAGTAAACTTTGATAAGTTTGATTTCAAAAATCGCACACCGACGTCAGCTTCAATTTATGAAATAATCTTAGGGTCCAGTGGTATATGCGCTGTGAAAAAGCGATTAGGCTCGTCCGTATGGGAAATATTTGTGGCTTCTCGCTCTCCCGAAAGCCAGAAGTTCGGAGTAGCTTTCCTAAATTAAGACACGGAAGAATGAAAGAGCGAATTTTAAAAGAAACGAGTCTTACCGACCTCAATGTCTAAAGAATAACGAGACGTACAAATTTATTTAAAACCTTCCGCAACCATATTCAATTTGTAAGCATGCAAATTGTTCAACACGTTTTCAGAAAAATCTTACGGGAGCCATTCACCCTAGGACGAACCTAAGATGTTATTAGCCTATGAATTTAACAGATATAGCTGCGTACCTTGTTTATGTATCAGTTCTGTAACAAAACTTTTATGTGCTCTTTCTTCATAATTTCTCGATGAGAAATACCTTGGTGTTAGAAATATTAAATTCGTGAATTTATTTATAAAAGACAAGTTTGCACGAATTGCCAGTCGTGGAACAGACAGTCTTATAACGGTCATTCGTATAATGGTCAGTGCTCGTAACAATAAATTGTGCCGCGATAAGTCTCAGAGCGGGTCAGTGGAATCCACAAAAACTCGTAATATGTCATTGATATTGTAGCGTTTACCGCTTACAAGCTGTTCATTTACTGGGCGTCCTCTTGCTTTGCTCGTAGGCTTCCAACTCTGTCGCGAGCACCCTCTGTTCTTCTCCTCGTTGTCTTCTTTTCCGCGACATCACCTTCGCTACATTATCCCCCTCCCGTCTTCTGGAATTTTATCCAAGTTTAACGAAGTCCTTCATACAACGACAGTCGATCACGGTGAACCACGAGAGCCCGGGATCGATCGTTTTGACGTGTGCGATAGACCACGTCACTGAGCCGTTTCACGATTGTAAAGGGATCCTTGCCAGTGACGCTGCAGATTTGGGGACAGTCCTCGTTTCCGAACCGGGTTATACGACCTTACCCTGTCGCCTGGTGAAAAAGGGCGTGATGTGACGTGTGCGTCATACTGGCTCTTCATGCGAGCGAGGCCGCTTGACAGCCGTTGTCGAGCAAATGCGTGGATTCGCTCGTGATTTGTTCTCAGTTTGCTCACGAAAGACACAGGGTCTGTGGCCGGTTCTGATGCTCGTGGGATGGTTAGTTCACAGGGCATACGAAGGTCATGGCCGAGCAGCATCATCTCTGGCGTATAACCGGTGACCTCGTGAGCTGCTGTACGGTATGCGTACAAAAATAGGTGCACGATGCTGTCCCAGTCATCTTGACGATCATTTACAAATATCGACAGATGTTGTAAGATGGTGCGGTTCATTCTTTCTACCAAGCCGTTTGACTGCGGGTGGAAAGGTGCGGTCCTCGTCTTGGCGATGTTGAAGATCTTGCAAACTTCTTGAAATACGTGAGATTCAAAGCTCCTGCCTTGATCCGAGTGAATGCTCAGGGGCGCCCCGTACCTGGTGATCCAATTCTTCACCAGGGCGTCAGCAATTTCAGGGGCGGTCTGGTTTGGAATTGGAATAACCTCCGGCCACTTTGTAAAGTAGTCAACAATGACTAGCAAGAACCTGTAACCAGATTTAGATCAGGGAAATGGGCCTAGCACGTCAATGCCAACGCGCTCAAAAGGCGCCCCGGTCACATGCTCTTGAAGTGGTGCTCGCTGGTTGGCTGCGGTCCTTTACGGGAGGCGCACATGTCGCACTGTCGACACAACTGCTTCACGTCACTGTGGCACTGCAGCCAGTAGAAGCGTTGGCGAATCTTCTTTATCGTGAGATTCACGCCGAAGTGTCCTCCTTCTGGACGGCTGCGCAGTTGTTGAAATACGTGGGAGCAGAGTGTGTGTGGCAGTACCAGTTGCCAGACGACAGAGCCACCCGCAGCGGACTCCCAGCGTCGATAGAGAACGTTGTCGCGAAGGTACAAAGAGTCCCATTGCACCAAGTAGCCCTTAAGGGTAGGAGATAAGCTGGATACCTCCTTGCATTGAGGTCGTCTATTCTTCATTTTCCATTGTATGAGCAGGCCGATGTCTGGATCGTCAAGTTGAGCTGCCCGAAGACTTTCCGGTGTCCACGCTTCGTTGCCACAAGGAATTGCTTTGAGCGAGATGCTGCTGCGTTTTTCAATGCTTGTGCACTGCTTGAACGACTTCTCACCGCATGGGCGACGCGAAAGGCCGTCGGCATTGGTGTGGAGTGAGCCGGGGCGATGCTGTATGTCGAAGTTCTATTGGTGAAGGCGTTCCAGCCATCGGGCGACCTGTTCATCAGGGGTCTTAAAACTCAACATCCAAGTCAATGATGCGTGGTCGGTTCGGATAATGAATTTCCGTCCCAGAAGATAATGATGGAAATGGGTTATGGCCTTGATGATGGCCAAAAGTTCGCGTCGGGTGGTGCAGTAGTTGCGTTCTGGCTTCGTAAAAACCTTACTATAATACGCAATGACTCGCTCATGCCCATCTTGTTCTTGCAATAGTACAGCACCGGCTGCCGAGGCGCTAGCGTTGGTGTCAAGAATGAATGGTGTTGTGTCTTATGGGAAGGCAAGAGTTGGTGGAGACGTGAGGGCCGTTTTGAGTGTCTCGAAGGCCAGTTGGCATTCTGGGGACCAGACAAACGGAGCTTTCTTTTCTGTCAGGATATACAAGGGCTTGGTGATGTGGGCGAAACTAGGGACGAATCTTCTGTAGTAGGATGCCAGCCAAATGGAGCTTTGAACGTCAGCGGTGGATCTCGGGGTTGGCCAGTCGGCAATAGCAGAGAGTTTTCGAGGATCTGTGGAAACAACGTCCGTCGAAATGATGTGCCCGAGGTACTCAACCCGCCTTGTGTACAGCGAACATTTCTTTGGAGTAAGCTTTAGGTTTGCCTTTTGAAGTCGTGCAAGCACAAGCTCGAGATTCGCCAGGTGATCGGAAAATGTCTTGCCCAATGCCACAATGTCGTCGAGGTATACAGGACAAACTGTGCCTATGAGACCATGCAGCACAGATTCCATTAGTCTCTGGAATGTAGCCGGGGCGTTGCAGAGCCGGAATGGCATCACTCGGAATTGATATGAGCAATGACCTGTAGTGAAGGCAGTCTTTTCTCGGTCATCCGGGTGTACGGGAACCTGCCAATATCCACCCTTGAGGTCAAGCGTAGAAAACCACTCGCAGCCTACGAGAGCGTCGAAGATATCGTCAGTTCGAGTCAAAGGAAAGGAGTCCTTCTTGGTGACATCATTAAGTCGTCGATAATCC
>JAZHYW010018182.1:0-23692 GCA_037355805.1 Ixodes ricinus
TTCATTGAAAGATTATTGACACGTCAATCAGCAATTGATTCCTTCTTGGTAAGATTTATTGCGAAAGCCCGCGACAACCGCCGAACCGCATCTCCCTATATCAGAGAACAATTTATACAAAGCCTGACATTCTCGCATACATGCGTTTGCTGGGCCACGCTATTGAGCCAGCTGAGCGGCTGAGCATAGCTGGCAGCGGCGCGAGCAAGGCCACGAGGGGAACGTGATGGTGCTCGAGCCATCCCACCGTGAACCAATGTTTCGGCCACCCCACGGGTGCGTGTCGCCATCTATTGGTTGAACTAACGCCTTGTTCAAGATGGCTGCCGTGGGACCGCAGCCTTAAACATATTTGGGAGGGGAGTCACCACAAAAATTCCGTTTCAGCCTTGTTTCCGTTGGCTGGCAAACAAGTTCAGTTTCAGTTTCGCCTCCGGTGGCTGGCAACCAGTGTTGGCTTTGGTACCACTATGGTGCCTGGAACGCGTCTCCGACTGGTGTGTTTACCGCGGCCAAAAAAGTGGTCCTCGATTTCCGCCTGATGACGTCATAGAAGTGTCATGCTGTCGCCGGTCGCGACCCTGGCGGCGTCCCAACAGTTGTGGTACATATGGCAGACGCCTGTTCTGCTGCAGGTCGCTCTCCACTGTGACAGTTCACGGAAGCTAGAGCAGCCGGAAGTTGGGACGCCTGGGACGCCGTGACGACAGCGACACTCGCGTTCGCTCGTGCTTTTCGCCAGCATTTCTACGGCCAACCGCCAGGATCGCGACAGGCAACAGCATGACACTCCGGCTTCTGTGACGTCATTTGTTGCCACATTGGGACCACTTTTGATGTATGGGCGGGATAGGACGCTAAACACACCAGTCGAAGACGCGATCCAGGCACCATAGTACCACGGAAGGGAGCGGCCGTCTGAGTAGACAGAATATTAGGTCCGCTTTCGGAACGGGGAACCGACGCGCCCGCACCAAGACCGCACACTCGCGTAAAACCTTCTTTGTGTCACTGAACTATATAAGGAGCTTTTTCAAGTATCGGACATTGTCCACTGAAGCATATTTCTAACGGGACATTACGGTAAGATTGAGCGAGTAAGCCTAAGCGGTGCGGACAATATAACCGGTCAGCGAAACTCTCTATCTTTTGCCGAACCGGAACCGAACCGAAATCGTCGTTGCTATATTAGAACTGAACAAGAAAAAATATTAGCGGTAGCCGCTCCATACCGGTTCGGCCATATTTTATTTCTATTTTTATATGGATAAAATTAAAACAGCCTAAATACTTGAGAATAAAAAAAGTTGGCAGCTGCAGTTCCATCTATCGGTCAGATGGTCATATACAGAGCTGCAATGTATGAGAAATGGTCGGATTGTACTGTGTGTTTGCAATATTGCTCAGAAGTTTTGCGAAGAGTCGCCGAAAAGCCGAGAGCTCCTCTAAATTGCACTGTACGCATTAAAAAAAGCAAAGGATGTCAAGGCAACCTTGTAACCAGGGATCGTACACGACAAGGACTCGACATGGGAATACTGCGCATGACGAGGTAACAAATGTTTTCATAAGCCGAACAGAAGAAACGGCACGATGAAACGGATGTACTGTCAGCTACGTATGGCTGAGCGAACAAAGCACTCAGTGCTTCGTTTTCCGTCAAGGTTTTTCACATGTGTGTGAGCACTACAAGGTGTTCTCGAGCGCTGTTGTGTAGAGGCGTGCAAACATTCCAGTGCCGAATTCGTATATTCGATGGAAATGGACGAAATATTTGGATTTGCGCTTCATATGGTAACTGAGAAGGCCGTGGCCGACTAATCATTTCGATACAAAGTAAGTAGTTTGTTTCTTGTGGTCCTGAAACAGACCAGTCACCCTACACTAAAATTCGCAAAGAACGCTCGTCGCCATTTTGAATTCAAGAGTCTTAAGTCCCCTGCGGGAGCTATTTGCACTAAAAGCCTATTCGCTGTTCGTAGGTCCATATTATGTTATATCTATCAAAAATATATATATGAACAATTATTAAACACCCTTCGTCCTCTAACCCACCACAGTTCTGCCGGTTATTTGACGCAAGACGCCGTCCAATTCTGACTGTTTAGTCGCATCCTCCCATTTGTTCAACCAGCTGCGTACGCCAGCGTGCGCAGTAAAAATATTCAAGAAGTTGAAAATATGTTTATACCATAAAATTAACCTTTCGATGAAATAATGAACATGATGTTCCACCAAACATTCCCGTCATGCTCAGTGCCATATCACCAAGCTAAAGTTATCTTTTTTTTTATTTTGGGCCTTGCAATTCTACAATCTTTTTCGTCTCTTTCAATTCTTGGCTCTTTGAGTTCTCTTCTAAAGAATAGACATACGGAGAATTATTGAAGTGTAGGTAAGGGGTCATCGCCAGTGTCCTTAATGCCGTTTGTATTCGTACTGGCACTTCGTTCACGCACGTTCACTGCGGAAGATATAACAGGTAGACATTTTTTTATATCCAAACCAAGAGGATTTGTTTAGTTCTTGTTCATTGCAAACAGTAGTTTTTAGCATTAGATACTCGACTTAACATTCGATTTCATGGCCACTAGGTGTTCGGCACTTTTCAGTTCTGATTTCTCTCAAGTTTAAATTTTCCTATTCAGCCATCCTCTGCTACTCAGTCGGAAAACAAGCAATGCACATAGTGCAATTACACTTTTCAATATTATGTATTTCAGTGGTGTATTTATCGTACTGAAATTTTGTGAGTTTGGGTTTCCGACAGTAAAGTAGGGATATGCGAATATTTAAGTGTCGAATTCGAATCAAGTGGTGATTGCCCAAATAATTCGATTCGATCGCTGAATTCTTAGTGTTCGAGTTTTCGAGTAATACGACGCATCGAATGCTGCTGGACATACTCTGCGCTTATTCAAACTGAGTAAACTTGTGAGCGCAAACGCAGAGGACGGAACACATGAATGGACGTGAACGTCTTCTATTTTTGCATATTCAAGTTTACTCAGTACCATGAAACAACTAGCCCAACAAGTCTTGCTTGTCCAAACCCTGCAGATATCGGCTGGGCATGAATCAAGCCGGCATTAAAAAGTCTTTATTAATGGCCCATTTAATAAGAAGCTAGTAGTTCTCACTATTTCAGGAACGAAGCTAGTCGCAATACAGAGTTTCTCGACGCACCCAACAGCAACCCGTAAACCACGCGTGTCGCCATTTTGAATTCGAGTACCTGGTGTAACCCGCCAGCTATTTGCGCTACAAACCAGTTGAAGTATCTATAATATGGCAATTCATTACCAAGACATAAATAACAATCATATTTGTGCCCAACTCGTCAGCTTGTCTGCTAACCAAACACGTACACGTTGTTGAAATGAAGTAACTAAACACCGCCTCTTGTTAGCTACTCAACTGCCGTTCGAAAGAAACGTGTTACATCAGAATGAGAATAACGCGCCATTTCCTCGATAATCTGAATATATGGTATTTTTGAAGCAGTACCCACTACTAATATTTGTCGTCGTAATTTTTTTTTTTGTTTTGCTTTTAACACGTTTGTTTAGGGATAACTGTGGATAGACAGACATAACTGGTACATATATTTTTACCGTTTATCAAGGGTATTTCTCACCCTGCAAATTACAGGAGCCTACATGAACTAGCTAAGGGAAACAGTGCTGAAATAATCCAAGGACCAAAGCAAAGGAACAGGACAGTGCGCCAGTATAACAGAGAAGGCGCGTAACAGCTGACCATGACCAGTGTTGTGTGCAAGCACCTATTCGTGCTTGAGTGGCATGACAATTTTATCGTGCGTAACTCGAAATTATTCATTGATTTATTTTTCTTTCTTTTTTTATGAGGGAGCGCAGGGTGTGCGCAGTACTTTTTCAGGAAACGTGCCTCGGCTAAGCTGCCCCGCGTTCCACAGGCAGGGTCCAGAAATGGCGTAAAATGACTCGGACATCCCTCCTTTGACCCCAACGGAACGTGTCCATTTCTATGGGAAGCGAAAGGGAGTGAGCACGTTTGCCTAATTACACCAGTAAAGCCGGGTGACACTGATTATACATCATACAAAAGACAGTCTGCATAAATATTCGAACTCGAGTCACCGCGAGATCCGTGTTTCGAATGCCGCATTGCATCGGGGCGTTCAGTAGCGGCTCCCTCAGCTCTGAACGTAGGAACTCAAGTCGGAGCTGTCGGAGCGCCTACTGAACGGCAAGAAAGCGCGGTTAGTCAGCTGCTTCCACGCAGTTTCCGCTTCCTCTCCTGTTGCAGACGGTCCCCAAATAAAATGCAAGCAGACGGCGCCGAGCACGATCGCTTTTATTTAACGCCGGTATTGAAGAAGTCTGGACAAGGTTATTAGGGAAAAAGCGAGTGACTGTAGACATCAGCGCTGTCAGATGCATATGGCTAGTTTGTCTGGGCCCGCATCGCACCGGTGCAGTGAGGTTCCTGGTACAAGGAGAGGCTAGAGGGGAGAAGGAGCTTCCTTCTCTCCCCGCCAGTCTCTCGTGTATTAAAGTGGAAAGAGTTTACTGGACTGGACGGGTGCGGTGCGGGTCCAGACGAATTGGCCAATAAACAACAAACACAAACCACCTGCACTCTCCCGCGATAGCAGCAAAAACATCAAAACCAAAACCGAAACCAAAGCAAGTCCGACGTGAAGTTGTCGATGCTTCGGGCTTCTTTAATAAATCATCGCTGTGGGAACCAAAATCTGATATTCTGACCTGTTTTAATACACCCTATAGAGAAGGAGAAGAAAGAAGTTCCAGATGCCACCCTTTCTCCCCGCCTACTCTGAGACCTTCAGGCCAGAACGCGGAACCATAATAAACGTTTTTGCAAAACCACTTTAAAGAAAGGAAGAAAATAACACCCTCATAGATGTTTGTTTCACCTATTAAAATAAATACATCAAGAAAAGGAATTAATGTTTAAATGTTTGAGTGGTCAAACAGCAGGTAGAAAGAGAGAAAGATAAATGATTGAAAACATTATTTCTGAAACATACACACACGAAAAAAAAAGGGGGGGGAGATGAGGCAAAAAAAAATTGTCGAGGAAAACGAACACAAATTGCCTATGGTAAAAATTCGAAGAACAGGTTGGAGACATGGAGGAACTAAAACCTGCGAGCAGGTAACTTATCGTCAAGCAGTGAGGTTAAGGTAGTAAATTTCCCTTTGTGTTAAGGCGATTGACGGGGCGTTGATGCACACAGTTCCACAAGATTAAATTGTTCGAGCTTCGTACATCTCGCGTGTTCTTTTAGTCCTGAAACGCCTTGGGATTTTGTTATGGCTAAACTTTGCAGTGCACATACAATCCTTTACGGGAATCGCTAGATGGCCAGCTGGTGAGGACCTCAAAGAGAAGACATGTTCTCCTAGGCGGTAATTAATATATCGTTTTGTTTGACCCACATATATTTTTCCGCAGGTGAAAGGAATCTGATACACCACTCCACGTTGGCAGTCGACGAATTGTTGCTGAAGTTTTACTTTACACTCGGTTTGCTGTGGTTGGAGATTGTTGATCCTCGGAGACAACCGCTCAACTTTGTCCGGTGCAGAAAGTGGCACTTGGACTTGGTATTAAGGTGCGACCTTTTTTTAAATTGTGCGATAATCGAATAATGTATGGCAGCACTGTTGGTCGGTGGTTATTGTCTCGTGTGCGCTCTCGTTGTCCACTGGAGGTGATCAATGACTGAGCGGCTTCAAACAATATGGAACTCGGAAACCTAGATGCCTTGAGACGCTGCAGTTGAGCTTAAAAACGCTCAGCCGCTAAATGTGTAAAATATTTTTTTTTGAAGCAGCACTCATTTTACTTTTTACAATTGCTGTCTTGATGATCTTAGAGTGCGCTGAGTCAAATTGCAGCTGGCCTTTTATGGTTCTTTGTGAATACTTCCAGTAAATTTTCTGGAAATAAAATTTTCAAAATCACATTTCTAAGACAACATACGTGATTACAAGAGGGCGAATTATGCAGCCATTAGAGAACACTTAGAAGATGGTTTTGAGACTTACACGTGTAAATTCTATGTCCATAGCAAATAACTGACAATTGAATGAAAATAAGTTAAATAGCCTTGTTGCTGCATTTGTGCCGTCTGTATGAATACGAGGTGATTCTAGCAATCTTTGGTTCAGTAAAACTCTTAAAGCACTTAGCAACAAAAATAAACGCCTCCTCGGTATGGCTAAATGAAAAGATCCAGTATCTGCATGGGATACCTACACTGTTCGCCTAACAACAAAAGATTATCTTCGATCGGCAAAACATTTTTTTTTCTACGAGGACCTACCATTCAATGTTGCGAGAGAATCCCAAAATGTTTTGGAAAATCATATCTCCTAAATACATTGACCGGTCTATACACCTCATTATTGCAAATGGAAGCCCTGGATAAGAAATTGACTGCTCAATTATAGTTAGTTATTATTTGGCATATGTTGTACTGTTGAAACAGAAGCCAATATTTCTCTTTTTGTAATTTTGCATTCGAGACCGTGGCCCCTATTGAAATATCCCCTGCTGGAATTGTAAAACTTATCGAGAGACTAAAACCCTCTTCCTCGCGTGGGTCAGATAACATTTGCTCCAAAATCTTTGCCAACAAAAAAATAATTTCAAGTGCGTACCTCCACTTAATATTTACGCAGTGATTTTCAAATTCACGCCTTCCCCTTGATTAGAAATTGGGAAGAGTTTCTCCAGTTTTCAAGTCTAGAAATCGTTCCTTAGTATCGATTTCTCGCCCAGTATGCCTAACGTGCATAGCGTAAAAAATTTTGGAACATCCCCTATTCTTGCACATGGCCCCACACCTGGGAAATAACAGTTTCAACTATAACCAACAACACTGATTTCGGAGAGGGTACTTCTGTGAGGCTCAACTTCTGGAATTCACCCATGACCTTCATATTAACGAAAAAACGTCGTAGTCAGACTGACGCCGTGTGTCTCAATTTTTCAAAAACATTTGATATAGTTTTTTTATAACCGACTCTTTGCCAAACTTCCGTGTCTCAAAAAAGTGGGCAACGATTTTCAAATTTTTGCCAATTAGCTGTGGGAATTGATCTGTGTCACCTATACAAAAAAGAACAAAGAACCTTTTTTTTGCCCGCGCTCTAGTGTTTATTTTAAAAAGTGAAACAATTTGATGGTCAAAGTGCCTCTCAACTCCCGCGTAATCTTCCGAGTGGCGTACTTTGTGCGACCACCTGGTTTTCCATTGGGTCTTCAGAGACCCCAGCAGTTTCCTTCGCGATTGTTAACTTTTCATGCCATAGCATCGTCGAAGGTCGCCGCGCACGATCGACATAAAAGACCGTTCGCAACGGGGCTGACGGCTAGTGTGGCAGCGGAGCGGGACAGGCTTTCATGACTTCCACGTATCCTCCGGAGACTTGTCACCGTAGTTCCTGTAACGGCCACACGCGGCTGCAGGTCGGCAAATACTTCATTTATTTCCTTTGCGATTACGCAGCGGAATAGCCCCTTTTCGGGGCAAGGTGAGGCGTCTCTTTTTTTTTTTCACTTGTGCCCAAATATACAACACAAAAAAAATGAATTTTATTTTTCAAATTTAAACCGTTCCAATACCCTTGACACTAACCCACTGGTTCTGTTTTGGATTCGAAAATTCCTTTCACCCCGCTCACTATTGACATCCGTTAATATTCATAAATCTAACACAGAGCCTGTAACTTCAGGACTTCCCCAGGGATCGGTGCTTGGACCTTTACTTTTTATGTTTATAGAACCTCCCAGTGTCTGTGTTTTCAACCATCCGACTTTTCGCCGATGACTGCGTACTCTACCATAAAATTGCCAATCAAAATGATCATCATAGCCTACAAAGCGATCTAACTGAGGTCGCTACGAAGGACCATCATACATTGCACGCCCGAAACGAATCTGACGGCGTATAAATCTAAAATCCGTCCTGTACTAGAATATGCTGACACCTTATGGGTCCCTCATTCACAATCGTATATGGACCAGTCAAAGGGGTTCAGAAAAATTATTCAGGTAGATTTATAATATGCGTGATAAAGAATCACATGTTTTACCGTTATGCTGCGTCTGGACTTCCTGAGTTCTTACGTCGGCGGAAAATAAAGCCCTAAACTTTTTACATTGTAAAATGCACGACAAAACTTGTTTAAATTTTGATGTCTATATTCAGTATAACGTGGGCCATTACACCAGACAGAAGCACCAGAAACTGGTTCGAGAGTTTCGTCGCAGGGAAAACTTTTGTTTATATTCTTTTTTTTTTCACATAGCGTTTGCGAGTGGAACGAGTTGCCCTGCAGCGTGACAAGCAATTTCCCCTTTTGGTAGATTTTTTTGTGCAATGGCTGAACTTCTCATCGTAAGAATGAGCTCCAAGGACAAAATGACAACTTGTTTTACTGAATGTTTAAGTGTATTTATTTGCTATGCTGACTTTTTTATTGTTTTGTCTACACCATGCCTTTGTCTTCACAATTTGGCCGCTAGAATCTTCAAAATAAATAAAAATAAATAGGGTAAACACATCGTGTAACAATTCGCTCACATGTCATTGAATAAACCGAAATGTAAATTACTTCGTTTCTCTCGTAAATGTACATCACTTTTCTCATACTCATTTGCAAATGATCCAGTTCAGGATATGAATTAATATAAATACCTTGGTGTAACATTAACAACAGACTTCACTTGGTCTAAGCACAGTGAAATCATTACAGCTAATGCATCCCGCATTCTTGGTTACATTAAAGTGAACCTAAAATTTCCGCTTCATCACCTCTAAAAGATCGGCGTTTGAAACCTTCGTGTGATAAAACGCGAGTATGCGGCATTAGTCTGGGACGCCCATCAAACCTATCTAACTAACAATCTGGAAGAAGTGTAAAACCGAGCAGTAAGTTTTATCTTATCATTTTATAACCACACTTTCAGTTCATCCGCTCTCAAATACCAAATATACCCTCCAGCCGCTACGAAATTGCCGTAAAATTGCACGTCTTTCCGCCTTTCACGAGGTTTACCATTATCATCCCAAACTTCGCGATGCCCTATTACGTACTCACATCAGATAATTTGCCCGAGTAAGAAATTCTTAAAAACTCGCCCGCTTATCTGGTAGGAAAAACGCATTTAACCGCTTCTTCTTCCCCCATACACTCATTGACTGGAACAGCCTGCCTAATTCCATTGTATCAATTGAAAATTATAACTTCTTCAAACTTCATTTAGCTAAGTATTTCTTAGGTAACAGGGTGTAATTTTACAAGTTCGAATATTGATGTATAATGTTTTTGTACACCTGAATGATGTGTTTAACAATTGATTAATTCGGACCATGCAGCCCCCACTCTTATGAAATGCCCTTGATAGGGCGTTTAAGGATGTATGGGGAAAAGAATAAAAACCAAAACCAAACTGTCCGGATGGCGCTGCTTCTTGCGGATGCAGCACGTGAAGCAAAAACTCGAAAGCTTGTTAAAGTCGGTATATTGAAAGGATGTGAAATTAATAAATCGACGCGTTAACAAACTTATTTCTACACGAACTTAGTACATGTTTTTGACACATTTAGTGAAATTAGATGCCTGTGTAGTTGACTCGCGGCTCTATTTAAGGTAGAATATTCCAACGTAACGACAGAAAGCTAAGAAATGCAAACGCACTGAGCTTGCTCCTGGTAACAAATTATTCAGCCCTGGTATTGTATGTCGGGGCTGCCGCCTTCTTTAAAGGCCCGTGCACACACTTGCGACCTCTTAGAACCGGGTGCCTTGGAACCTCTTAATATCTCTTACAACGAGAGGCCACACTGGCGCCATCTATTGGGTAGCAGTGTAAACCTGTCGGTTCTGCAGATTTTCTATTTCTCTCGCGCATTATCCTTTATTTCTTGGCTCGAAAAACATTTGTCAACGTTATAAACGAGCCTTTTTTATATATATTACGCACATTTGACCTCGGAAATCCCGCAAAACCTTCGCGCTTGTGAAATGAAGTTCCAGGGCCACCGCATAGATGGCGCCAGAGTGCCAGTGTGTTCTCTCGTCCTAAGAAAGTTTAAGAGGTTTCGACGGGTGTTGTCTCTCGGTCGTACTCGGTTGCAAGAGTGTGAACGGGCCTTTACCCGTGCCCATGTCGCGCACCTCAAACACGGCCATGAAGTGAGTATCATGGGGCGCTCCGATGGTCAGCTACCACGAGAGCTATCCGAGGTAATAAGCATTTTCTGCCGGCACACCCTACCTGATCTTCTTGTGTGGAACTGTCCTACAAATACCAGTAAGGCGAAACCCCTGCAAGCATTACTGCATTCGGTATTCTCTCTTTCCTCTAACTAAATCTTTCTGAAACAAACTTCCGATTAATATATCAATACTTCATTTTCCCGTCCGATCAAGTACAAAACTGACAATTATGTGACATCATCTTGCTTGTAAGCTTTGATCTCTTCTTATTTGAAAAAAAAAATAGGTATGCGACATACTTATTTAAGCTTAAGAGGATACATATCTCTGTACGTATCGCGTCACCGTTAACCCGAATGGAATGTGTGTGTTTTTTAATTAAACCAAAGCGCTACGCCGAAAACATCAGGCCGTTCCCCTTCCGGCCAAAGCAGATGGATATGCAACATGACAAAGGTAGAAAGAAAAAAGAATATAGGGTCGCTAGATGGAACAGCCGACTTTCCTAACAATCAAAACTGTTCCGTCGGGGTCAAAAGCGTAATTAATGGTTTCCACTCCTTTGTTTCACAAAAATAGCATTCACTGAACATCCTTCTTTGTAATAGAACAGCGTAGAAGTGTAGCTCCAGTGAGATTTAATTCAGTGAGTGGGGACAACATTCTTCTCAGAATTTCGGTAAGTGAAAATTATTTAGCTATTTATGTGTTTATTTTTTTCTAGGTAGGTGGAGTACATATAGTAGATATATATATCTAACGTGTGTTAATGCATTGAACTAACTTGAGAAGGAAAGCGAACACTTGCGAGTAATAAATATACACAAATATTGCCCTGGATGGTTTAGGTCTACTGTGGCTATCGTAGGTGAAAAAAAGAAACGTTCCGGGATCTGGCAGGTCTTTCTTCAGTCCAGTTGAAAACCTCAAAAACTTTGTTTTCTTGCACCACTACAAAAAATGTAACGCGAGGAAGTCTGAAAAAATACAGTGGAAAAATACATAATAAATTACTACCTCGCTTAATTATTTCATACAGTATAACTAAAAGGAAACACACCTTATTCTTCAAATAAAATAAAGAAGAGATGTAGTTTACTTAGTCAAAACCAGTTTGGGGCAGGCCTTGGCGTGAGGCCAACAATACCTGGTGCCATAATATGTTGATCAACTGTTAAAGTGCTCGTTCGTGTCGTATTAAACGATGAAGCAAGGGAAAAACAGTGCGGCACCGATTAGAAGATTTATAATATATATACATCAGAAAAAACGACGGTAATGTTCCATTCAAAGTATTAAGACCCTTCGGTTCTAGAATATTAAAATTAGAAGTTAATTTGCATTCCTTATTACTCATCTATCTGGTGGTTTTAAAGCCACCTTGAAGTATAATAAAACTAAAATTAGAAACTCCCTTACGATCTATAGAATTAAGACGACGAGAAACTGGTTCGGTAACAAGTGAACGAATAGCACTTTTACATAGATTCATTCGTTTTCTTAAACTTGCTCCAGTTTCTCCTATATATTGAATTAGGCATTTCTTAGATTGAACCAAATAAACGACATTTTCTTGATTTTTTTATTTTTATTTAGTTATCAATACTTACCTGGCCCAAAAAGGCCGTGGTAGGAGAGGCACAACAATACAAAAAATGAGAAGAATAGAATTGAACACGAGGGATAGTGTGGCCCAAAACATTATACAATTTATACCGTTTTTTTTTTAACTTAACAGATTTCTTTAAGAAAAGCCGTGAAAGTTACACTTATGTGGTTTGTGCAGGTGAGTGATACGGCCAGAGGGACAGAGTATAGGGGGCGAATCGTAACGATCAGTCGGCTAATTAATTACAATGTGTCAATTAACTTTTTACAGCGAAGCTGTAAAGGGCTAGGTTCCCCAGGATCGTGTCCACCAGCAAAACAAAATGATGACACCGAACTCTGGACAGCTACCGCCATCTATGAGAGACGGCGGCAACCAGACAACGAGTTGCCGCCATCGCTCGTAGATGGCGGCAACATTTCTTCGTAGAAAGAAGAACAGGAGCGGATACGAGAGGCGATGTGCGCAGCAGCGCGAATGCTTCTGCAACCACCGCGAGGTCGCTATCGCCTAAAGTTCCACTGCGTCGAGCGCTTCAGATTCCCTTGCGAAAGAAGAGCAGATCGGTCGCCTGGAAAGCCACCGTCGAGAAGCTACAGCTCTATTCTCGAAGGAAGAGCAGCTACACAAGCTGCTCTTACTTCTTCACCAAAAGGGAAAGGCTGAAAGTTTTTAATCAATGGAAAAAAGGCATATGATTCCAATTAGAAACTTGCTGATTGTCATCGAAAACCCCTAAATCAACACATTTCAGAAGAACATAAAGCAGGGGTAGCATTTTACGGCGTTCTAAAAAGGCGCTCAATTTGAACGGGTGTTGACCGAAACAACCCATTCCCGTCTTAACCCACCCCGTTTTGACCCATTCCCGAATCGACCTTCGCGTTTCGACCCATACCCGAATTGTCCGTCCCATTTGGACCTGTTTCGTTTCAATCCGCTCCCGAAACGTCCTTCTTATTTCAACCCGTAGCCCGAACATCCTTTACGTTTCAGCCCGTCCAGTTTGAACCCATTGGTGTAAAGCCCCGCACATCGCAACATGTTCGCCAAAAGTCTCCATCGTTCTAACCCTGGTTTGCGCACCTTTTCTGCTTAAGAATATGTCCCGAAATGATGTTAATGCAGATTAATGCAAAGGTGCAGGCAAGTTACTTAGTTATGTTGTGAAATATTTTCGCTTGTCAACGTGTTTTTAAAATATACAACACTTTCAGACAAGCATCAACGAAATGTATTTCTACTTGAACCACTTAAAATGTTTCTTCCAAGATGGTCCCCAAAATGTGTAACTACGAAACGGACTATGTACACTGCGCGACAACGTTACCGCGAACACGATGGTGACAATTTTTTTGAATTTTACTTTGAAATGGTATAAGAAGGTACCAAACTGTAGCCGCTTAGGTTATTGACCCAAATGAGCACGTTCAAAGACACTAATAATCACACTTGGGAAGTAATCCGTTGCAAGTAATGTATTATATGTAATCCGTTACTTTTTCAAGTAATTTTGTAATTGCCACGTTACTTTTTTTCGGAAGTAATTTGCAAGTGTAATTTTGTTACGAAATATTGGTAACGAATTACTTCAATTACTCGTTACTTTTTAAAAATATGAGCATAATACAGTAACTGGAGCAATACGAGCAGAACATTCAGCAGCATAAAGAGAGCAAGTTCAACAAAATTGAAAATATCAGGAAGCGGAGAATAGCCGAAAAGAAAACACGATTTTTTTGTATGACCGGTCACTAGAACCACTAGAAAAACGGGCAAGGCATGTACAAATATACGAAAGACAGAGATCAAGTAAGACAACGTCGAGTAGGCTCTCCGTCGCCTTCCATCGTGTTTTTCTTCTTCTCCAGGGCAGGAAAGAGCTCTTCGTGTTTATTTGTTTTTGTCTTTTACACCGTTTCACCCTTTCCAACTTCTTCGACGTCTCCCGCCACCTGCACAGACATCAAACATGGGTCCTTTCCCCTCGATTCGCGGGTTCACAACTCGCGTAACAGACGATGTAGCCTCGCGCGAGGAGGTCGAATTCTCTTTGTCTTTGATATGCGCTACTTTATTCTAGCACGCTCTTGAGGCACGGCTGAAGAGCTCACGGCGCGAGGCTAAGAGCATCGTCTTCGAGGGTACGGACGATACTTCTTTTGGTTTACTTGTCTGGGCATGATGGTCGAGCCCACTCCTCACTTTACAGTCAACTGTCAATATAAAAGGGGGGGGGGGTTAGGCCATATAAGGAGTGCTGACAGGTAGAGAGAGAACCTGTAAAGTGGTGTGATCCTCTATTGTTTTGTGCGACCGATGGCCACCGCTTTTCTCGATTTATATGCTCTCCCTTCTCCTGCCTACACGAATATTGGTATAAAAGTGAAAACCGATGAACGATCGATAACCCGTAACCACCACTTTTTCTCTGACTGGTCGAGTTTTCGGTCATGGAGTGCCCGTCGTCACCATGGCCATCTCTTAATGAGATGTTCAAAATTCAGGGCGTTAAGGAAAACGGAAACCTAGAGTTTCAGTGCATACTTTGCTCGCCAAAAAACACACATTGTCATCAGCAAAAACTACAAAATATAATGTACGGAAACACATCAAGGTAAGCTGGGACACCTGCATTCTGCATTGGCTATACATTGTAGTGTTAAAAAAGTTTTTCTTTTTTGTTGTGAATAACAGGCGAAACACACGAGTCAAAAGGGAGCTTTCGTAGATAGCTTCTTTAACTCCTCTGGTATAAGCCCTGGGGCATAAAAGAAGAAGAAGTAGAAGGAGTTACTCAGCTAACATGGACGGCTGTGCTTTCTTTCCTCACCGGCTACGAATACTACATGGTGGCAGCGAATTTAACAATATTCATTCATGAACTTACCCTCCAAGCATCTCCAGAGGGCATAGGCACCGACCGAAGTCCACCGAAGTCCAAGCGTATTAGTCAAGCAAGCGCAAATACACAGGAAACCACCGGCAACCGCTTCGCCCAAGATGGCTACCTCTGTGTTCGCTTGTCAACCGCCGGAACCTTTCGACTTCACAAAAACTGAAGACTGGCCTCGATGGATACAGCGCTTTGAGCGATTCCGAGCCATAAGTGGACTTCACAACAAGCCCGCAACAGAACAAGTGAACACCTTGATATATTGCATGGGCGAAAAGGCAGAAGACATTCTACTCTCACTTAGGATTACTGCCGACCAGTCACTACAATACGAAGCCGTTAAGAAGGCCTTCGAAGACCATTTTATTGTACGGCGCAATATCATCTACGACCGAAGCAAATTCCATACAAGGAAACAAGAAGAAAACGAGCCCGTTGAAAACTTCATCACCGATCTGCATGCTCTCGCGAAATACTGCAACTTCGGAGCACTCCACGACGAGATGATACGTGACCGCATCGTCGTGGGAGTCCAAGATAGAAAACTATCCGAGAAAATGCAACTTGATGCAAAACTAACCTTAGAGTCAGCAACCACAATGGCGCGCCAGTCGGAAACAGTCAAAAACCAACAAGACGCTTTACATGGAACCGACAACGTCAACAGAGTTCAATCGTTCAAGGCACCAGCCCTATTCAGAGAGACACCCCAAAAGGGAAACACACAACAATTATGCTACTGGTGCGGCAGGGAGAAACACTCCAAAGGTAACTGTCCAGCGCGAAATGCCAAGTGCAATAAATGTCAGAAGCCTGGTCACTTCGCAAGCGTTTGCCGGAGCGGCACTCACGTCCGAGAGGTAACCACATACGCACCAGAGGAGCCGTATTTCTTGGGAGTTCTTCAAGCCTCAGGAACACAATCTTGGGAGGTGACTGTGGAAGTCAACAACACGCCGGTTATTTTTAAAATCGACACAGGAGCCGACGTCACAGCTGTTCCTGAGAGATTACACAAAACATCCCTCGGCAATGCGGCCCTGACGACACCAACACGGGCCTTGAGGGGGCCCAGTCAAGAAAGACTAACTGTTCTCGGTGTGCTAAAAGCACAAATCCAGTACCGCGACAAAGTTACTACAACAGACATCTACGTGATACCTGAGTTGCAGACTCCATTACTCTCCAGAGCAGACAGTGAGATCCTGGGTGTTGTCAAAAGAATGAACGAGGTACTCGCTTGTCAACCTACGACAGTGGACCCGAGGACCGAGTTCCCAGCACTTTTTCATGGCCTTGGTCACGTGAGGATGCCTTACACGATAAAACTCCGTCCGGATGCAGTACCTCTTTCCCTCGCATCTCCCAGAAGAATCCCACTTCCCCTGATGGACGAGATCAAAGACGAGATCGCCAACATGGTCAGACAAGAAGTAATTGAAGCCGTTGAAGAGCCAACAGACTGGTGCTCTGCCATGGTGATCGTACAAAAGCCAGATGGGAAGTTCAGGATTTGCGTGGACTACACTGAACTGAACAAGTATGTAGAACGCGAACTGCACCCCTCCCAGTCACCGAACACGTACTGGGACAACTAAGTGGAGCGAAATTTTCTCGAAAATGGACGCCAATTCAGGGTTCTGGCAATTCGAGCTGGCCGAAAAATCACAAATCCTGACAACATTCATTACACCTTTCGGAAGATACAAATTTAAGCGACTACCGTTTGGCATCACATCTGCTCCAGAGTTCTACCAACGCAAGATGAGTCAAGTCCTGAGTGACATCGAAGGACAAGTGTGCAATATGCAGAGTGTCGAACCGATATTTTTATCGGTTCGGTTCCGGTTCGGGTTCACGGCTTTCGGTTCAGTTCCGGTTCAGTTCCGGGGAGCAAAAATAACGGTTCAAACCGGTTCGAACCGGTTCGAACCGGTTTGAACCGCTAAACTGAGAATTTATTTTCCGCGTTTTTTTGGCAATAGGCACTATTTCAACAGTGAAACGAGTAACTGTACACATTTTTTTATCATTCGTATAATCCACTTTTATTTTCAGGTACCAAAAATAAATTTCGTTATTTAATTTCGATGAAACAGCAAAAGAAAAGCTATACTTCGTTCCAGCTTAGGTTAGAGCACGGCCGATGTTATGAGCCGAAGGGCCAATCAAACAGCGAAAAAGGCACAACGTCATGGCGTGCTCTCTGCAGTTGATAGGACCAGCCGCTATTCGCCGTCTCTCTGTGCGTGCTCCTACGCCGGCTAGTCCTATCAAGCGCAGAGAGCACGCCATGACGTCACGCTTTTTGCGCAGTTTGATTGACCCTTCGGCTCATAGCATCGGCCGCGCTCGGACCTAAGGTAAAATTTAGTATAGATTATCTTATATGATTAGACGTCTTTTTTTTTACCTAAGTCGCATAAATTTTATTTTAATCGAAAGGTTATCAGTCTGGTAGGTCGCCTAAAATACCCGTGATTGGTACAACTTTGCGTCGCAGTATTAAAAATCTAATCCTGTCGTGCTCTTGAACTTGGGAATTAATTGCGGTACTTAAAATCATGAAATAGGCACGTCCTTGTCATATATATCCTGAAATTTAGTTTATAAAGTACGTTTCACAATATGTATGATGACGACGCAACTGCGCTAAAAGCAATAATATTTTCAAAATGTCAAGAAAGGTTTAGGACAAACCCTTTCAGTCTACTTTTTATCGAAACACTGAGCGACAATCACAACGCTTGCTTTTCTGAGCAACATTGTTTACACTCAGCACCATGATGCAGGCGAATAATCATGCAGAAAAGAGTGACCTTCGTACTGAAATAGGATCTGTCTTAAAATAGCGCGTACAGAACTGAACATTTCCAACATAGTTTGGCGTTTGAGGTTTGTTCTTGACAAAATGTTGGTCAGTTCAATTAAAAAAAAAAACATCACCCTTTATATTTTTTGTTGTTGTTGTTTTGTTAAATAAAACAAAGTAGTATTTCGTACTCTACTCGACATTGCAGCTACTTAATTGGTCACTTTCTGACGGTATGCGTGCGCAATCATCATAGTTCCGCCACGCGCCTCTTTGTACTTCGTTTTCGTACAGCCCACAAACACATAAAATTGTTGTTCATCACATAAAAGAGGCAACATACTTCTATATGTTTGAGAAGTTGAATATGCGTCAGGAGCACATAAGTTTTTTAAATCAGCTTAAAAAAGATTGTTTAAGGTTTCCCCAAATCACTTATAGACATGCCTACCGAGGATAAAAACGCCGGAAGAAATTTGCAGAGCGTATTTTATATAATTTGGTGGTGCATTTACTTGTGATGTATATCTTTAGGGTGATCGTCCCTTTATTTATGTTGTCATATCTTCAGGCAGTAAAAAATATATATTTTTTATTGTCATCAATACATTTGATTGTATGAAGCTCACATAACCGCTTGACACCGACACGGGAGGACGATACTCAAAAATACGTCATCTGTTGAGTCTGCGGGAATGTGTTTTTATGTTCGCTGTTTGGCAGTGTGAAACGGGGTCGCGGGGTATTCCAAGAAGGACTGTGTGCTCACATTATCGATCTGAAGACAAATACCCGAATTGTGCAGAAAGAAATATAATAAATGGTATTCTTCTAATTAATTCTATACAGGACGCCTTACTGCAAAAAGGAATATATAGAGATGCATTTTTAAAGCGTAAACACGTTTGACGGAACTCCGTTTGGTGGGGTCAAAACATTGAGAAATACAGACCTTCACCAACCAAACCCTACATAGTTAGGAGCCCGACGTTTCAATAGGTCGGGCTAAATAGGTCGACAGGCACGTAACCATCGGCGTATGTCAACGGACTAGGGCACTTGAAAAAGAAAACGTCAGTGAAGCAAACGACACACTGTAGATGGAAAAGAAGCTGATGCTCTCCACGTGCAAATAGTCGCCCCTGATGAAAAAAGCGCATCGGTTTTGAAACGTCGGGTTCCTAACTGTTTAGGACTTGGTTGGTTGTGGTCCGTATTCTCTAATAGAGATACGTGCAACGATGTTCCTAATTACACATAAATAGGGCGAAGAACAGACAATATATTTCTAATTTAAATCACATTTGGACAACAGCTTGCATGAGCTCGAAACTTCGCAAAATACTGTCTCGGGAGGTTAACGTTATATTCGGTTTTACGTGCACTTGTTTTGGGACCTCATTTTACAACTCAGTTTTTTATCAGTCATGCGCGCTCTAGAATTCTATTCGGCTACCGCATATCATCGCAATACTCCTATATATACTGCAAAACTTTTCAATTTGGACATCCCCTTCTGCTATGCTTCGTTTCAGTTTAAAGGGGCACTGCAAAGGGACGAAGAAAACCAAATGCTGCTTCCAAAGGCGTGCCTCTCAGTGTCAAACACGAGCGTTCAGTGACGACATTAGTCTTAGAGCGTCGGATAATGACGACATCCTTTGAAGCACGTGAATCTCACTCAGATGTTCGCTTGGAACATCCGTAAACTGGTGGGGCGTTCAAATCTTCATTAATGAATGTTAATTTCCAACACTTAAGGGGGATTCAACCGCTATTTATTTGTACCCTTTTCCTCATAGATGGCGCAGAATTTTTCCGGAACAAACGAGTTGCATGTTCGCCGCTGCGCATGCAGGTCGGGCGCTCGGGGTGGGCTCGGGCCACGGGCTGTTCGCCGCCGATCTCGAGCTAGATCTTCTTCGCTCTGCCTCCGCCGCTGCAGGAAGCGGCCAACAGGCGGCGCAAGATACGAGCCAGTACATACGTAGATTACAGTGGCTTACAAAACGTAGAATAAGTTCTGATTTCCGAATGAATTCGAAGTTCCATTCACGTTCGAAAAATCGAAAGCACAAGGTGCGGCGTTGCAGCCGTTTGGACCACCACATTTAACACGCAAAACGCAAACGTTGTTTCGCAAATAAAAAAAAAGAATATATATATATATATATATATATATATATATATATATATATATATATAGCTTAATTTAAAGCTAGAAAACAAAAAAGAAATAAAGTGGCTGTTTTGCACTTCCTATGTCCTATATCGGCCTGTCTCTTCGTCTGAATAGTGGTTTGCAAACCCGCTCCCAGGTTGTGTGGAGTAAAGCCCATCTATCCTGGGAAAAGTAGCGCCAATCATTTTTGTGGAAATGCTCGAGACACGTGCCGCGCGCGACTTCTGGGAAGAACTAGAGACACTAAATGAGCTGCGCTTAGAGTATCGGCACTCTGTTCCCCAACATTATTGCGGGCGCTGGCATTTTGGTGCTTGTGCAGAGTAGACGCAACTGCCGATCGTCATGATTCAGAATTGCGACTTCGTCAGCATTAGATTCGGTGTTAGGAAGCTCATATAAAATTGCTTTGCTCTGTCGCGAACTGTTTAAACATTTGTGGAAGGCGGAAATGCGTTTCCTGTGATTTCGGTAAATCTTCAGATAACTGGCAACCATGATTTTAAGCCACAATATGGACAAATGCAGTTACTCTGAAGCGTAGCTTATTTAGTGGCACTATATATAGAAGAACATAGAGTCTGAAATCTAGCTCAAAGCTGCGCTGTTCCGCCATGATCTTCCCTAGTGCCACTAAATAAGCTACGCTTCAGGGTAAGGACACTTGTCCATATTGTGATTTAAAATCATGGCTGCCAGTTAGTCTGAAACTTTATCTCAAATCACAGGAAACGCTTTTACGTCTTCCACAAATGTTTAAACAGTTCGCGACAGAGCAAAATAATTTTACATGAGCTTCCTAAGACCGAATCAAATGCCGAGGAAGTTGCACTTTTGAATCATGACAATCGGCAGTTGCGTCTACTCTGTACAAGCACCAAGATGTCGGCGCCCACGGCAATATTGGGGAACAGAGTGCCGACCCTGAGCATCACTTCGTTTAGTGGCGAGGTCCACACTTCTGCATGTCCAGAGGTGTGGACCTCGTCGAAATGGTCCACACTTCTGCGCGTCGAGTCAAAAGCAACAAGAAGCAGTTTCCACCTGTAAACTGTACCAAGGAATTCTCGTCCAAGCAAGTGGCGCGGCTCTACTACTCGTCCACAATCGTGCGCCAAGTGCACACAGCTGACAAGATTGGCAACGGGTATGGCAAGAAAGGACACTTTTCCGTCTGTCTGCCTGTCAGCGAAAAAGAACCAAATACACAAAACCATGCTGCACGCGAGCTATCCTCGTAAATTCCATAAGTTGAAGGCGCTGCCGGCAAGTGCAGACTAAATTCATTTGATAAAATTCACGCTTACAAGTACCGCCAAGCATTGTTGTGGAAACGCGCAAGACACTTGCGAGGAGCGGGTGCTCCGCTGCCATTCGCTTCCAAAGGCCGATCATTTCAGTCCTGCGCCGACAACTGCTTCCAAGAGCCGCTCGAGACACGGGCCTCGTGCACTGGCGGATTTCACGCCACTGGCAAGACAAACGCAAAGACATCGAAAGGCTTTAGTCCATACAGATAAAGAGGGATCGGTGGCCAAGTGCAATAAAGAAAAAAAAAAAGGATCCGGAGGCCGAGTGGACTTTAGAGCACGCCAGCTCGGGGCACGTGGAGCGAAAGCTCGCGCTGTGTAACCCAGGAATCCTGGGTTCAATCCCTACCCCTGCCCGTTTCGACCTGGATGAGCATCGTACCGGCGTGCGGTCATGTATCAATTCGCAACTTTCAGCGATGGTGGTACCGCGGTGTGAGAATCGCGCTCCCTAGCTCCTGGATGATTGGCCTCATAATGAACGGGCTTGCCTACACCTTCCTCGCGTGAAAAAATAATGTAAGGCTCTAATACTGCTCGTATATAGCAAAATTAGAATTACTTACGCGTCGGAGACCCAGCCTCGTACCGTTGTTCTACGACGATCATCCAGATGACAGCCATTTTGAGAATGAAACAGCTGAAAGCGTGAAGGTGATACCAGCATCCTGCTGGTTAAATGTTACCATAACGGTCATCAGCAACAGAGAAAAACAAAGAGAGACTTACGCTCTGCTGCACATAAACCTTATTGTTCAGAGCAAACGCCAGAAAGCGCAGCAAAGCTTTGCCAGCAGACATCCGCTGTTTGCGCCTTAACGTTTGTTTTATTTTGTTCAGGTACAGCGTAACCTGCAATGCCGCAGCGACTGTTGCATACCAGCCCTGGCGACTTTGTATTCAATGCGGCGACAATTGCTCAAACACGGTCACCGTTGAGGATATCGAGGCACTGGGGAAACGGCTTCACCACCGACCGCCGTGGCGATACCACATAATAAAGCAGAACCCGAGGTTACCAGCATACCAGCGTCGAGGTCTTTGATTCGCCCGCACCAGTTAAGAGAAAAACGGCGGTCAGGCCTGTTGCCAGAGGCCAGCGCCAGCTTTGCGCAAACAGAGCATCGGTTGCCCATCCAGCGCCAGACTGGCTACCAGCACGGAGGCGATAATAATGCGGCAACAAACGGCAGATGCCACCGGAAGGCAGACCGAGCAGGACAGCAGTAGCGATATGCGGCATATCCGGCGTTGTTGCATGCCAGACGTCGTCTTTACGTAATGGAGCGTCGAGGCATTTCAGCGCGAACAATCTCGCCAGATTTGCTGATGATCCGGATGTCGAGGCGGCAGCGCGAATGTAACTCCAGCAGCGCTTTGCCCTGCGGGCGCGCGTTTGTAGACCTTCAGGCCTGAGTCGTAAAGCCAGCGTTAACGGGTTGCGCCCATCCGCTTAAACAGCAGGCCACGCGCAGCCCGCTTTACCCGGGAACGTATTTCGTCCGGTTGATCCGTTTAGCCTGAACCGTAATGGCGAATACCAGCCAGCACGAACCAGCGCTAAAATGCCAACGTCAAACTTCATTCGTCTGAGCAACTGTTGTTTATTATGAAATATAAATTGTTCAAAGGTTAAACTACGTCTTTACTTTCAACTGGTCAAATACCTAAAGAAGCCAGAGAATAAAGAATCAGTAATGTCATAAAGAATACACGGAATGGCATTTCACTTCTGCACCTCATTCAACGCATTTTTTTATCAAAATAAGGTTTCAAGGCCAGCGATATCGAGCATCCAGCCAGACCGACCGCACTTTGTTTTCTTTTTCCAGCGCAGAATGCCGCAAAATGTTTGCTGACTGCGCTGCGGGCATTTGCTCGTCGACGGACGAATACCCGTATTTGCCAAACAAAATTAAAATGCGGTAAATCGCCCCAGCGGCAGCATTGAGTTCCAGGGCTGAATATTGCCGCACCCGCACGATCAGGGTGCCAAACAAATCAGCCAGTAAAATCAAGGTCAACTGGTTTCACCAACAACATTTAGTTCCAGCCAACATAAATTGCCAGCGGCAGCAGAACGTTACCTAAATCTCTTTAACGCATCACGCAGAAAGACAATAACTGCACGCCAGGTACCAGCGTCACCCAGAACGAAACGGTAAGGGATTATCCAGATCCTGAACTTTGCCGAGCTGTTCAGCAAATCGAGCCAGGCGTCCTGCTCATCACCAACTTCCAGGCGCTGATGAGCCACGCCAGCGGCAAGCGCCGACCACAAGCAATACTGCAAGAAGGCAAATAACGGGCCAGTATTGCCCAGTTCGACCAGTTTTGCTGGGGAGTTCGTTGATGACCAGAGCGGTTCTTTGCACGCCTGCGCGCCGACCAGTCTGGTTGCCCATCAACTTTGCCAAACGGCAGAAGAAGAGAAACAATGGCTTCGAGAAATCAGGTCCTGCCGAGATGGCGATAAAGCAGCAGTAACGCCACCGAGATTTGCCGCATCACGCACCAAAGATACAGACAGCGGCGCGAAAGACGCTCATCCATCGAACGGCAGAGTAAAGAACCACGATCGTTAATTTTGCGCGTAGCTGCCCGCAACATCCAGCAGGCTGTAACCATCCAGCGTTGATTTT